>WOVY01006774.1:0-55380 GCA_013436015.1 Rhipicephalus annulatus | reverse complement strand
GTGTTAAATAAAGCACACCTCATCACTGTGAGCGATTGGTTTAGCAAGTTTTTATTTGAGGAGATTTTTAGAAGGATTTTACTGAGTGGGTTTCGAGAGTGGAGGCCCTTGGCAGCACTTAGAGAATTTTAATTTCTGTCGGACTGCTGTTCTGCATGGGGTTTGATGTACGCGCCCATAAACAGGCATTAAAGCAAACAAAATTGGGTTTTAGCAGTTAAGGCAATTAGTTCAAGTACGCGAGAACGGCTCGGTGATGCAGGTTGAATCCCACAGGGTCGCGTGTTGTTTTAATTTTTTTCAGCTTTTTCTAGCATTGTTTTTATTGTATTAGGTGATAAAACAAAATAAAAAAACAATATTACGTTCGAGTAACGTATGTGAGACTATTGCTTCGGCACAACAGTATTATTTTTATTTTAATATTTACATTTTCATTCACTTGATAATATAACAAAAATAAGAACTAAGGTGAAACATTGGGTCTTCTGGATTGTGGTGGGACTGGAGAAGTGAGAAAACCCTTACCGAAAATGTATTTGAAAAAAAAAAACACAGCAATTCACAGCCGCACCAGCTTATTCATGAAGAGTAGGCCCGAAGTATGCGCGAGACTTGCCATAATTCATGGCAAGCTGAGGCTGTTGAGGGAAGGCAATGCGCCCGTGAAGCGGTTCTAAAATCAATTCTTTGGTTGCATTGTTTTTATTTCTTCAAAATAAAGGCTGCACAAATGTGATCAAGCCAAACCAAGAATCAGGGGTACGAAGTAGAGAGACAGAAAGTGTACAATGTTCATTGTTTGAAAAATTACCCTTAATGAAACGAAGAGTTGAGGCGCACTACATAACTTCACTCGCAGTAATAATTCTAGGTATACATATAGATAGTTCAAAATGGCCAATGTTACAGGTGCCCACATTGGTTAAATTTCTTTGCAGCACAGTTGAAGCATTCACTGAAAACTCATGAGTCAAGAGAAGCTCATGCGTCCTTACTTTATTGCACTTTGCATTGCTTGTGTTTGTCCATGCAGCCATGATATGATTTGAAGCATTTGTTTTACCTATAACCTTTTCAATCATTAAAGCAGGCCCATGAGTTGTGTGTTATATAGAACTACAATTGAAGTTTAATCAACACGGTGGGCTGAAACAATCTTTTTGATAATCTTAAAAACAACACAGCTCTATACGTGACCATCCGTGCATCAATGATAAGCACCATTATGTTTCCGCACATATCAGGTGGCCATTAAAGCACAACTGATATGTGCTGAGTTGTATGCTATATGCAGCTTATTTTTTTCTGACCACTCCCTCCTACCTGTATGCTGTAGGGCAGCAAATCATCAACCTGATTGATCGACCTGCCTATCTTTTGTCGGTGCATGCCAGTGGTGCATGCCAGTGAACTACTCAGGAGACTGAGTAAGCTCTTATGATGCATATATAATAGAAGAAGTACTGCCTAATACAAACTAAGGAAAAGTGTACCACCAACGTGAATCTTCCCAATTTGCAGAACCCAGAAGGCACCGGGATTTTTCGGTTGGAAACTTTATTGTTTTGATAGTACAGAAAATACCAGAAGTTTAATAACACACACCTATGACAAAAGGAAAACAGCTTTCACATTGTTCATTTTATGGCAAACAAATTGTGCCTTTGTTTACAGTGCCAACAGGCTGCTACCAGGGTTAAACCAGTAATTTGCAATGTGCTTAACCATAGGTAAGTAATTTATTTTCTACAGGATATGTCCATGAACACAGACAAATATTTTTTTCAAAAGAAAGCTCATTTCATTTAACTGGAAACATTTGCAACATCCTTGTGTTGTTAGGTCTCTTACTTACAGAAGATGCAAACAGATACAGCTTGGCGTACACTCACTCAGTGTAATGAGGGGCATGAGGAAATTCGAATATGAAAGTGAGTGAGTACAAATAGGAGTTAGTTGGTTTGAGTATGAATGAGAGTGTATCGATAAGTTGGAGAAGGTATGAATATATATGAGTGCCATCAATGATTAACACTGTTATGTGTGCGTAAACATGAGGTTGCATTGATGTGTAATTCTTTTTCTGACCCCCTCCACTAATCAGCTGAATGTGGTTTACCTGCCAGCCTTACTTTTACCTTCATTTTTTCTGTTTCATATTACATACCTTTGAAGCGTAAATATTGGTACCAATAGTGTGTTTCAAGCTTCTTAGTCTATAGGTTAGTAAAGAATGCAAAGTTGCCTCATATGTATTTATTTTAAAACAGGCTACTTGATAACTTGCATGAGCAGAGATGACCAAGCAGCTGAAAATGTGATTTGGAAAACGGCCGTTGGCGCTACCTTGTGGTCACCTTCAGATCAAACCACAGCTGACCACTTCTCCACAGAAAAAAGTGACGTCAGGCTCAGCTGCTCCGCAAACATTTCGTCTGTAGGCGGACACATTCAGTCATGCCTTGCCACCTGCATTGCTGTCGTCGCCGTACAAAGTGTCTACTCGGGTTCAATACGATAGTCTGGAGCTTGGAATCCCCACTATTCGCTACGTCGCAAATTATTTTTCTTTCGATTGACCTTTTGCAGAACTGTGATTCTGAAATAGATGCCGTTCCAAGCAGCACTGCAGAGACCCACGCTTCAGCCATGTTCGCTCGTGTGACTCAGTTAGCTCGAATGTTGTGTTTTGTCGTGCAAAGCATTCCGGTGTACGCACAGTGGTCAATGCAGTATAGCTACCGCGAATGAGCATCAGCGGAGAAATTGAATACGTTTCCTGCTTGACAGGTTCTTTTTTGCGCCTCCAGATGGCCCCACCTATCCAGCTTCTCTCGGTCAATACGATATTACCACTTTTACGTGAACGCAAAGTGTACAGATGAACTAAACTTAAACGATACCTGCGTGTTACTTGTTAGCGATGATATCTGACTACACGCTCTTCCACGTTTGGTAGCTTGTAGTCGTGTTGATGTGTAACACTTACGGGATATGAAAACACATTCCGATTGCGCTTTTTCCGTGCTTTGAACTAGACGACTGCAACTCACCTGCAACTCACAACGATTCCCCCACATGCTGACCGACAAGCACATGATTAATCATGCTCTTTTTTGTCGATATTCTTTTAAAGGGGGCTTTTATCTTGATAACTTCGCGTAATCATTCAAACTGGTGCGATGAAGATTGAACGTGATGAGCCACGGCCGCGCTAGACTGCACCTGCGCGCGCTAGACGAGCCGTAGACGAGCTAGTGCGTTTCTGCACTTCAGAGCCAGTCAGCGCCACGATAAGAACACTCGAATCGTACACGTCATCGCTACTTAGGGCATCGTTACTCAGGATGGCATTCGTGGAATTTATCACACCGAACACGTAGCGCTAGCGTCGATGTCACAGGGCAGTCTATTTTCCGTTTTTCCTCCTTAGCATTTCTACGCTGTTTGACATGAAATTAAATTAACTTTTACGGGACGGATGCCGTTCTAATTTGGCCCAGAAGATCCATGCATACCAAGCTATCAAATGATGGGTACATCTCGACATCTCGATCTTGCAATTTGATGTCAGTGCTCCTTTAAAACCCTTTCTATTCGACCAAATAGAGAAAGGGAATGTCTTTACCAAAAACTGTTTGTGTTCGCTAATATTCAAATTGTGTGAAAAGGCACAACGGACACAAAACCACACACCACAAACATTTGTGGTGTGTGGTTCTGTGTGTCTATTGTGTGTTTTCAAACTACATTATGGTTATTAGCAAGCACGAACTAGCCCAACAACAAGTCCTCCTGCGTGTGTTTGTTTCTTGTAGTTTTCTTAAGTATGACATGGTGCATATGTACATAGCTTCGTAAAAACGTGTATTAGCAAAACTAGTCTATCAGAAAAAATAAAACTGCATTCTATGCAGATAATGCAGGTACAGAAACACTATATTATCAACCCTCACGCTTGTTTGTCTCTAAAAGTCTCTGATCTAGCTATATTTCATGAGTCCTTTAGACAGAAGTTTCGTGTGTCCAAGTGACATATTAGGGCGACTGAGTATGATCTAATAACATACATACTAACGGAGAAAATACTGCCTAATACTCCCTAACGAAACGTGCTAGTTCAATGTGATTTTTCGCAGTTATCAAAACCTGCAGGCTACTGGGTCTGCTTTGATTCAAGTCAAAGTTCGCATTTACGACTGAGAATACCAGAAGTTCAATACCACAACTTCAGAGAAAGATAACACCTTTCATGAAGTCATTTTATGGCTAAGAGACTTTGTTAACTGTGTTAATGGGCTGGTACGAGAATTAAACTAGTAATTTTTTGTTCGTCCTCAACCAGAGCTTAGAAACATAATTCACTCCCTGACATGCTTCCCACAGACCACATTGTACGCTTGAGGGTAACATATTTATGTAATAGGCAGACATTTGTTTGTTTACAAAATTAACTTGAATTGAATCATTTGCAGCCATTAACATGTACCTTATAACATGTGCAAGCTAGCTCGGCATACTCTTTTACATTTTATAGGCAACTCTATCATTTGAAAGGCATAAGCATGGATATGAGTGAGTGACAAACCGCATGAGTGAACCTGTGTAGGAACACGAGTAATTACCTAAATGAGTATGAGTTTACATGTAGCACGAATTTGAGTGAGTCTCAGTGAATGTGAGTGAATGTGAGTTTCAATGCGAGTGACTACTCATGACATTGAGTGGGAGAATGTGAGTATGAGTTAGTAAGAATTAAGGGATGTGTGTAGAATCGAGCATTAGCATCAGGGAACACTCATTGATTTGAGTAGGCATGAGACGTAAATGGGTGAGTATTGAAGGGGGCAGTAGAGCAAATAATTTTCAGTGTGTGCGTTGGTGGGAGTAAAGTGTGGGTGTGAGTCACATAAATACTTATCAGTGCAAGTACTGTAAAATTTCGACCGAGCGCCCTCCGCCCACCCTCCTACGGGGAATGATAATATTACCCAATTCGGAAAAGGGGCTCTTGCTTGGTCTCCGACTAGTCAGTGTTGCTTATATAGGACCTACAGCAAAAAATGCGAGGGAGCTCTAAGTTGGATGAGGGTGCTTGCTTGGCCTTTTATGGTACGTGTGAGTCTGAGTATAGGTGAATGTCATGGGGTGCGAAGAGCTGCAGTATGACAATTTAATTGTATGGGCAACTATGAATCGGAGTTGGTGCTCACGCTTATAAGTTACCCTTGGGCTAAAAATTTTGTATGTGTTTTTGTACATTTGCATATGCAGCACTGTTATTCATTTGATACCATAACTTGTTCATTTAGTCAAGCCTGTATTTCTTGCAATCTACATACATCACCCTGATTCTCATAGTCCTATGAGACTGCAGTATTGCGAAGTAATAATAAATAAATATTCTGGACCCACAGTTTTTCATCTCGGGGTGAATATTAAGGTTTCTCACAACTCCCTTTCTCTTTAAAGGGAAAATATAAGGCAGATTTTGCACACTCTCATCTTAGGCGAACCTTGTGTTTAAGTAAAAGCTGAAGCCTGTTTTACCTCTAAGGTTAAACCTGTGACTGTATGCTTATGCGCTTTCCGTGCACTTAAGACCATTTGTTGTGTACGCGTTACGAAATCTACTCATTTGCAAACAGATTGTGTCCACTTCAACACTGCACATTTCAATGTCATTCGAATGAAATGACATTTGCATCTACTGAGATTATGCAAATGCTACACAGGGATATACAATCTCATTAGAGTCGAATGAATTAGGCAATCGAATGAGTTCGAGAAACATATTCGCCGACGCAGTTAAACCAAATGTATACCTTCTACCCCAGAGACTTGAAAGGCGGCATTTACCATTATCAATTTGACCTGCATGCATACAAACACGCAAATAATACAGCTTTCTTTTTAGGGCATCTACCATTTTAACAAGAATACTGTCACAAATCTCTTCACTTTCCACCTCAGTGGCGCTTGGCTGCCGGTGCTGCCGGGCATGATATAAACAAGCAGACACGTCTCGGCACGCGTATGCGTGTATCTGCAGGGATGACATCAGCTGCACGAGCGCAATGAACCCATGCAGAGACGCTTGCAAAGCTACCGGAGTTTAGTTGCAAGCTGTTCGCCCACATTGGCACGTGCGAGACTGTGTTTTAAAGCGAACAAACGCAATACGCTCTGGGTTTACGTTTGCGGTTGCACCACAAGATATTGGGTGTGCATCTTTTACTTCGCGTTCTAAAAAATCTGAATAGACCTGAGACGCTCATTTTACCAATTTTTTTCTCGTCACGCCGCGCACACCGTGTTGCTTGTGGTTATATTACTGGCTGTGTGTATACTGGTTAAGTGGGTCGTCTTGGCTCATGGTGGCTATTTATATTGCGATATAATGTTTCTATGCATATTTATGTAGCAAATTACTTTTCGCATCTTTTTAAAAAGAATAATTCAAGGGGTAAGCAGTTGCAAGTGAGCACCTGTCCTGTGGACGTGTTTTTTTTTCTTTCTTCCTTTGCGTGGTTGTCTTTTTTGGCGCGGGAATAACTATTTCTGAATATCTTCACTTTATCACTCTGCATTTTCCTTCTTAAATTTTTGCGGCCATTTCTTTCTAAATTGTCGACATTGATGCCATGTGCAATCGCAAAGACATTACTTTTCCTGGCCGCTGTTTAGCACTACCAGGAATCGAATAGTATTCGTAGCTCAGACTGCCATTTGAATCTAGTGACATTAACATCTCCAGTATTTTTCTGCTTGCACTCCTCAATTTGCCATATTTTCGTAAGAAAGTTTCCGCATACTCCGTAAAGCTTCCATATTTTCACAACTTTTTCATATTTTCCGTAAGTAGTATTCCGTATATACGACATGACTTACGTATCCTTTCATATCTCTCATAAGGATTTTTCCGTGTGCCCAACATTATTTCTGTATCTTTCCATATTTTCCTTAAAACGCTTTTCATATATGCCAAACAACTTCGGTATGTTTTTGTATAACTCCATATCCTTTCCGTATAATTCATAAGAAAATCCTACAAAGTCCATATTTTTTTCTAAAGATTTCATCCTGAATGTTTCAGTAGGGATTCAAGGTTGAGAATAAACAATTCTATAGATGATTGCACCATTTATTAGTGCTGTCAGTGCACTCGGCGTGTAGCAAGCGCCAGTCTGGATTGAAGCGCGTGGTGACTCTGCATGCGTGCTGCCATGTTGATTTGTAAAACCACAGCCTCCTAAATTTCCCTTGCCTGCCCGATTATCGGCGGTCACTTCAGAAGTGGCCGTCGTTGAAACTGCGCTAGTGGCGCTAGTTATGTAGGGTTGTCTTCAAATATGTCTTTACGTTTTGGAGCTTACATGAAACAAAAATAACGCAAAACGTTTTTTAAAAGGCGTAAACGTAGTTTTAATAATTTACAAATAACCCAACGTAAGTGACGCCGCCATAGATGACGGGTGTTTTGCGCTCATTCAGTAGGCAACCTCTTAAATACAAAGCATAGCTTCTGATATCAGAAAACGCCAAAGTTGTTCATCTCAAAGGCCTAGTAAAAAGACCCTTACGTGGGTGGTACCGCTATAGATGACGAGTGTTTCGCGCTCATCCGGCAGGCAAAATTATATAGTAGGCGCACTTATCAACACATGTAAAACATAGTTACAAGGGGTAACAGACATACATAATTAACTGCGTAAAAAGTATATGCGAAGAAGAATCAATATAGAATGTATCAATTTCAGCCAACTCTGTCAATCTTAAGGTACTCGTATGTGGGTCTACGTTTCGCTGCGCCAGCGCGTGGCTTTTTAACACCCAGTACTTTTGGTCGTCCTGAACCAAAATGAGGAAACAGAGTAAAGACCTCTCTCTCTCTCTGAAGAGGGGACTGTTTCTCTTGGAGACCAAATAAAATGATTGTGTTTTGTCGAAATGTAACTTATATTACCTTTAGAAAAAAGGCGCAATTCATGAAAGTTCATTATTCACCACCGAAAGATCTATAGAGAAGGTACTTCGGCGACATTAGGTGTAATTCAGGTACTTCGAGAAGTCCAGCAGCCGCCTGTTTGAAAGCTCATGCAGCTGTACTAGTGAACCCCCAGCTATAGTCAACGCGAGTACCACAGTATGCACCATCATGTTGGGTGCCGGGTTATTGAGAAGCATTGCAGTTGCCCTAAGCATTGTGTCTCACTGAAATAAGAGTTCGTCCTATGAGAAGTAGTAGAGCTTAACAGGTTCATTGGAGTCACAACACAGCATATCAATAACCGGCTGAATAAAGCGTAGGCAATATGCAAAAACAGTGCCTATGAATATATGTGAGCCTCTCAAACGGGAAAAGTTAGGTCTCTATAGCAAGACCTAGCCAAGACGTACGGCATCAGTCACGCAATCTACGTGGACGAGGTCACTTTTTGGGGTGCGGGGGCAGTGATGAACAAGTCAAAGCGGCTTTCCAGGAAGCTGTCGATACTGCAGAGCACTTTCTAGAAGACACAGAACCCCGGTGTTCTCCCTACAAATTTTAGCTTCTTTTCTACAGTCCCACTAAAAGAGGTCTCAAGCCGCATAATTGGAAACCCCCTACAGAAAATGACATTCATCTCTACACAAAATGTGCAGATTCAAATCGCAAAGTCTAATCTATTCGAATTTTTGGAATGACCCTTGAAGCAGCGGGCGCAAACTGTTTACCGGTTAGCGAATTGCTGAATGAGACATATAGCTCATTGGTCTCAACTGGAAAGATAACAGAGGGCGGGGCCTCAGTGAAGAGAACCTGATAAGGCCTGTGCGCGCCTTCTTGTCATGCCATTTCAGGTATATGTATCGGCTGTACACTTCTGGAAGAGGGCTGAGCAAGACAACCTTAAGGCTAAGATAAAGTGGGGGATCAAGAGCGCCCTTGGACTACCAAATTACACGCACACTGACCGACTCTTGCAATTGAGCATTCACAATACTCTAGGAGAGATCGCAGAAACACAAGAAAGGGCGCAGATTTTCAGACTATCCAGCACCAGGACGAGCAGGCGACTCCACATATGAATTGGTACCCTACGTTGTCCCCCGCCTCGCGCAATATGCATGCCCAGCACAACGCGGAAAGATGCTGCCACATCGGCAGTCAAAACTTTCTGGCGGAAGCTACTTCGTCGATGCAGCCCAATATGGCAACAGAAGTTGTTTTGAAGCAGTATAGATCTACCACAGAATTTGAGCACTAATGCCGTATCAGTACGACGCTCGTCGTCATGTGCTGCCAAGCATGGCCATTGAACAGGGGCTTCTGGCTGACAAACATGAACATATATTCTGTAATTCCAAGGCAGCTATCCGCGCCTTCCACGTTGGAGCCACATGTAAAGAAACCTATTACATACTGGAGGGCAAAGTTATCACCACCTGTACTCTCTTACGTTGTTTCGCACTCACATGGCATCCATCAGGGGAGGCCGCACAAACCTGAATGAGCTGGTCCACTCCGAGGCACGAGGTCTCACTTTCCGCGACCACGAAGAACTCTCTCGCCGGCAGACAGTTGTGGAGAACAGAGATCAACCGACCACTTATAACGAAATTACACAGCACTTTTATCTAGGCAGGAGATACTTTCCCCTTGCTAACAGGAAGTTAAATCAATCGTAGGCATTCAATCTCAGGCCACTGCAGAGGGGTTCGTCTTCGAGCCCAGCTTTATTGCATGAAATCTGCCTTGACATTTATCTTAATAGATCTTGCAGGCACTGCGACGAATTCGCAAGCCTAGACCGCATGTTCTGGTGTTGCCCCTCGTTGCCGGGCACGGACCAATCCAATGAAGACAAGTGGCTATCCACTATCAGGAGCCCCTGTGTCGGGGATCAACTGTGGGCTAGCACCCACAATGCGGTGGTCGGGTTTTGCCTGACTGTTGCAACAAGGCAGCGACCCACTGCGCATTTAGTCGTGAACCCCAGGACTTCAAAAAAGTTTGAAATTTATTCATCTTACATGCAAGTAATATTAGAACGAGGTTGTGAAGAAACTGCTGGATTCTCTTTATCTCTGACTCCAGAAGTCAATGCCTTTTAGTTCAATCTAATCGTTGAAAACGCCCAAATGATGAATGCTAAAATTGCATTTCGGAGCTTTAGAAATTAAGCAACGCTAATGCGCTAGCTTTCCAAGATGCTGTTTATGCTCTTAGTGTAAAGAGCTTCAAATTTTAACGCAATCAAGATATACGAAACCGCATGTGCGTTTGAACCTAGCTTTGCCCATCAACACTTGATATACTTTTAGCAAATAATTCGCTTGGGTATGCTCCTGCCACCATCTGCGTCCTGATGGTATATGTGCCTGTATTTCGTACCGCTCCCCAAACCAGAATGGAGGCGAGAGCAACCAGAAAAACTAGCAGAGGAATTGGAGAATACGCTTGGTGTGTTACATATAGAAGGTCCTTTGTTTTGGAAACTGGGTTCCGCGAAAATCACCAGTAGCCAGAGAAATCGGATAAGCTAGGAACAGTTTCTACCAAAGTAGTAGCTGAGATAATTATTATTAGGCACTTATACAGATCTCTGATCATCTATGTAGCATTTAATTTAACGTGCGGGTGGTGTGCGCAGTTTGAGCGTGCTACACATAAAATATGAAAATCAATGCGTGGTGATTCGCGGCTGCCGAATGCCATATGTGCTAATTATTTTACAGTTCCACAGAGTGCAGATGCTGCTTAGTGAAAAGCAAGCCACCTTACCTTTGTGAAGTTTAATTTTTACGAAGACAATAGCCCCTCAGATATATATGAACCGTGCTTGTGCTATCACAATAAAACAGCTTGTTGAGGAGTTTTATGATAGCCGCTGGTTCCATTTCTATAAATATACTTTTGCACAGATCTCTGATTACAGGTTTATAAAGTTTTTCATACTTGAAAATAGCATCACAATTTGTGAAGCCTGTGGTTTTAGTGCACTATATATTTCGTGCTTGTGCTTGAGCGTTCCTTCTCCGCAGAATATACTTTCGTCAAAAAAATTGGCTGCTCTCATTCTATTTGGTGAAAGTGAATCAGGAGCATTATTAGCTCGAAATTGTTTGAGGCGAGTTCCTACAACGGTTTTACTGATGTATTTCTGTCATGGATATGTCGTTGTAAAATACGCGCAACAGATGGCCAGAAAGAAACAAAATGACACAATGAAGTGCTACTAGCTAGAGGGATTTCAAGTAATTTCAAGGCTTAGTAATGCTCGTGATCATATAACGATAGCAAATAAATCGCCACTGTTATTACTAATGCTCACCAGCAATCACAATACCTGAAAAAGGTGGAACTTTGCGATAAGATTAGCATTTTTTATTTAAAAATCTCAAGAAACTGTATACCAACATAAACAGCACTTGAGATGAAATGGGTTGCCGAAAACAGCATGCAAAAAATTCGTTCACTTCAAGAGATTTCTGTGTTATCGGGATCCGATTTAATGTGAAAAACAGCATTTTGGCCAAACCAGCGAGTTCGTGAATGACGAAGCTGGAGAGCATCATGACAAAATAATACATTGGCACCAAAATGTTTTTTTGTCCTTCATGTTCTTACGAGTGGTTGGCAACCTTTGTTTCGTAACACAATCATAATAGGCAACGCAGTCACGCGCTTTTGAAGCTCTGTGGTAGCAATCCGTCGATAACACTGTCACCTAATTGTCTGGGACTTAGCGTAAGTAGTGATTTACACAATATCATCATTGTCAAGACTTCGTCTACGCTGAGTGGTTTTTCGCACATGTTATGAAATATTCCGCATGTTCAACAGTCCGCCTGGTAATGGTTAGGATATTGCCACCCATGGTCAGTGGCACAGTTTGGCGATGAAAGAAGTGTGTGTGCTATCTTTTTCGAGAGGGAGTTACTTACATATTTTATTCGTAAGTCACCTTATGATTATCCACTCGTATATTCCCTATATCACTGAATAAAGCATTTATCTTGATGAAAACATAAAAAATTCATTTTCACCATTGCTATAACCGCCGCTTTAATGGCCAATCCGCCACAGTAAGTACGAGTCAGGACATATAGGAGGAAGCAGGCAAGCAAGAATAACCGACGTGTTTTGCCAATATCTTACTGTCGTACGGCCAATATGCATGGCAGAACACGCCATTATCACAATGCCTACATAGTCTAAACCAGGTAACCCACTACAAAAGGCACCCACTTTACTGCGCCTATTCGCTTACGTATGTAATTGTGCCTTCATCTGTGGTTCAATAGCAAGTTCTAAAAGATTTCATGCACTAAGTGTTTGAAGTATGCACTACATACAGCTTATCACTATCGTGTTCAACTCCCAAATCCAAAGCCGAAAATTCCTTTAATTTTCTTCTTTGGAAAGAAGGGGGAGGGTGCCTCTTTTAAATGGTCGTTTTTTGCTCTGCATTCTATGCTAATAAAACATCAGGCAAATGGAGGTGATGGGCACGGGCCCGGTGTGCTGCTGCTGGCTACGCCACTGCATACCAGTGTTCGTACCATGCACAATAGAAGCTGTCCGCCAGTTTTCTTTTTCACAGGATAGCGTTCAGCAGCTCATTTCACAGAAATTTTGGTGTCCGTATTGACGGTAGCGTCGTTGTTTGGGGAACGACATATCATCTTATGCATGACGAAAAATTGAAAATGACGTGAATAAAATAAAGAATGTCAAATTGTGGATAATTAAACCGAGGTCATTTGGGTCCGAGTGAGGATCGAACTCTGGTCGTTTGTGTGGCAGGCACCGAACCATGTGTCTGCTTGAAAATACCGTGAAAATAACTTCCTCTGCTTGCACATGTACGGAAAGCAACTTGTGTAATTTACAAGCACACGTGTCCAGTAGACATGCTTCACAATACAACGTCTAATATCCCACTACAGAAGGCACACACGTTACAACGCCCTTCCTTGAGCCCACGTACTGGGTGCATAGTAAGCTCGAAAATATTTCACGCGCGCAATTTCTTATGGTTGCTATCCACTACAGAGAATGCAGATATATGCGCGAAAGCTTCACTGACACAAGCCATTTTGAACTCAGTACGCACTAGGGAACTTTATACGCACTACGGACAGGACATCACTATCGCGTTCAACTCTTAAAGGCAAGGCTTAAAGGCCTCCCAATTTTTTTTCCTGCAGTCATGTCTACTTTGGGCAAAGTAGTCGTTGCTTGAATGAAAGGTTGTCGGAGCCCGATCAGTCACTGGACGGCAGCGCGCATAATCGTGCGTTGCCTAACGCTGTTCTCAACGCCGATCACGCCTGTCTTTTGTGGCTCCAAATGAATTTTTAGCCATAAAAAGGAGACCCCTACACTCTTACTCAAACTCTGGCTAGAATACACCCCAGCAGGGAGGAAATCCGGTCAAAATTTTGGCGCTTCTTGTCAGTTCGCCAAGCGACTCCGCAGCCGTGTCCTAGAGGTAGTAGCCCTATTCTAAATACAAAGATAAGCCGGGATTGACAAAAATAGGCAGGGATTTTAAGTCTGTATTTTTCTGGCTTGGTATGGCATGCCGTAAAACATGACAGCCCGTATAGGCGGCCCGTCTCTACGCAGCCCTAACAAGGTTGCGGAATAATAAGAAAAAAAAACGACCGTGTCTTTTCACGGGAGAATCTTGAGTAAACGCTCCCCTGAGTGTTGGGTTTCTCTCGTCAATGTTGCGAAACTGGGTATTGTTCGATAATACCTTGTTAATAAATCCTCTTTATTGTTTCTATTCATTAATGAAAAAGGAAGCATGTGCCTTCTTTCCGATTGAGTTAGTTGTGTGAAGGAACTGTGTGGTGCTGCCTATTATGTCCTTGGTTTTTTGCGCCGCCCATTCGAAAGATTCCCATTCCATTCCGACTTGCCCAAATATCTATTTTTCTAAAAGAACGACGCATTCTTACGATTCTCTGTCTATCACCATCCCTATCAGCAATACCATGAAAGTTTGCATCCGATTACTTATGGCGCGACTACATTTTTAATCGGCTGTGCAACTCAAAGCATTTCTCGCCGAATATTTTCAAGATAGGCTACTGGCAAAAGTAGAGTAGATGCGACAGATCGAGAGAAACCTCATTGGCCACACGATATGGGCGTGTCACGTCGCTCGGTCTTTCTACGGCTCCTGCGATGTTTGAATGCACTAATCAACACACCACAGGTAGGCCTGAAGTGCCATTCCTCTGCTCTACTCGAGACGTAATTCTTTCCGCAGCGAATTTCGACGATACGTCAAGCGTCTTGAAGCGATACTGCAGGCCATAAACCTTCCGGTCTTACACTTAAACCATTAGGAGCGTCACTTCGCGTACGAAAAGCTGCTCGTCCATGAATATGTTCTCACTTAGCCCACAATGGGGCTAGATCCACAGACCTCAACCATCGAGACGTCCTCTAACCCTACCTACAAGAAAGCACTGCGCCACTTTTTTGTATCGGTACAAGTAAACGACGCTGAGGGAAAAACTTTACCCGCAAATTCGTACCACAAACAGTCTTGACAAAATCTGATGTCGACTTTTGAAATTCAAATGTTTACACAAACAAGAGGAAGGTTGCTAAGGCTAAAACCATGAAAACAGCTTTATCAAGGCCTGATGACCTATACAGCTACCCATTTTATTAACCTTGACGCGCGAGCTTCGAGCGCAGAGTCTGTAAATATCTGTTCTGGGTGTCCTGTTGTCCCGCTACAGCCAGACAGGTGCGCACGACTGTTTATCGCAGGCATACATGTATTCTTGCTCATTTCACCATTGTGCTCCGTTAAATGCTGCTTATCGACCGGGTGGTCGACAATCACGTGTTCAGGTAAAAATTGAAAAAGGGGGGCGATTGTAATGCGCATGGCAGTAGAGCGAAAATAGTTAGACATACCTAATACCTAAGTCGTGAAATCCCATCGAAAAAAATCGAGGAGCTAAAACAAAGCCTGTGTCATCACGGGGTTCGCTTCTCTTCGACGAAGCCTGAACCGAAATTGACACCCACGCCAAGCAGTGTAGAACTCCGGCAATCGACACGGGACGTATCTGTTTTGTGTTGTAAAACAGTACAAACTTGGACCACATCCATTCACAGCAAACAAATCGACCAGCGGTTGGCGTACAGATGAATTCACCCTTGTCCGCAGCGTCCAGCTGGCTCCTTCAGCTGCCGTTTTTTGCACAGTTTTCCAAATAACGACGCCCTGCTGATGCCTAGCATAGTTAAACTCCAAACTAGGTCTTACTGCTTTATTTAAAGCACGAACAGACGCTTGTTTCTAATGTGAAATAGCAGCTGTCGAGAAAAACAGCAACTGCAACTGCGCGCTTCGGCGTTTCATAAAAGAGTGATTCCATCCATACGCGGCGCTGCAACGCAACGTCTTTTTTTAAGGGTGTGGCGACACTTCAATCGAATGTTCTAGGAAATGTATAACGTGAAGCAATGAAATACGGATCTCTGGTCCTTGCGAATAAATGTGAAGATAATATGAAGAAACAACTCACCAATGCCACTTGTCCGCGTCTCTGGATAGAGTTTCCTCGAAGACCGTGCAGGCTGACCAAAAAAAAGAATATTTTTGCTGGAAAAAGACGAGTACACGATGCCGTTTTCTATTCATGCTTTCATGGACTGTCTGAGCCTGCATGCATTCTGCAATACGCGACCCCAATTTCTAGGATGTCGCTTTACTCAGCGTTTCACCTCGGCTTGTGAAAGTTGATGGCAGCGCCGTCCCTAGCCAGAGCAAGCCACTGCATATCAGTGATAATCTGCAGCGATTCGTGAGAAGCGAAGCGCCATTTTCAGTCGAATAACGGCGCTGTGCGTAACTCTGTCAAGCGAAGGACAGGATTATGGTTTACGACTGTTCATGAATACAGGAATAAGGGAATCGACAGATATGCAGACAAAAGAATTTACTCCAGTGGCGAGGAGAAATACAAACAACAGTTGCTTGGGTTTCGTGAATTAAGCTTGAGCGTCATCTTTCTTCTCTCGCCTGTGCGACTAACAGTGATAGCACGACACCCCAACAACACCACATTGCTTATCGCGTTTGATTGATTGATATATCGGGTTTGACGTTCCAAAGTGACCATATGATTATGAGACACACCGTGGTGGAAGGTTCCGAAAATTTTGACCACCTGGGGCTCTTTAACGTGCCCTCAAGTTTGAGCACACGGGTCTATGACATTTCCGCCTTCATTGGAAATGCAGCCGCCGTAGCCAGGATTAAATTCCGCGACCTGGGGGTCAGCAGCCGAGTACCTCACCCACTAGACCACCACGGCGGAGATCGCTTATCGCATTTGCGACATTTATTGCTCTCCCTCACTCGGCCTTATCGCACGCGTTCCGCAACGTGGTTTAGTGAAACAGAAATGTGTCTACCTTCCAACATTCGGTCGGCGTAAGAAGAAACGGCAGTTTTAACAATATTCGTCTGATTTTTTTCGCTAATTATGTTCCACTTTGGTGAGAGATAAACTCCTAGATTGTTGATTTCATTTGCTAGCAAACCTACACCTAGCTGAGGGGACTCATTGCTAAATTCATGCTGGGGCGTGAACGTTAACGTTTCCCTTAGAAGATATACCAATCACTAGATGGAACGCAAATTAATTTTTGTACTGGACAAGTACTTCATATCCACCGACATACAAGTAACTACGTCTCAAGATGTGAGCGGAGTGGTTGCGTGACGGGTACGTTTAGTCTTGTAAAAGATGTAAAATACTTAAATTGCAGTAAACTAAACCTATGTCTTGACATACTCTAACAAGCTCATTTTTGCACCTTTGTCGTTTTGAACACCTGCAAGTGCTGCCTACATCACTTTAGGTTGAAACAATTACTGCTGGCAGAGGCAACCTAGAATGAGAATAAGTAGACTTTGGTGATTTCTGAACTATTCAACCTAAGACATTTTGACGGCGAGGTACCCGCCAAGGTAGTCTAGGGTTTATGACACGCGTCAGCTGACCCGAATATGGCGAGATGGAATCCCAGCCACGGCGGCTGCATTTTCGATGGAGGCGAAAATGTGTTACTCCCGTGTATTTAGCTTTAGAAGCACGTTAAAAGAACCCAAGTGGTCGAAATTTCCGGAGCCCTCCACTACAGCATCCCTCATAATTATATCGTTATTTTGGGACGTTGAACACTACTACTTAATATTATATTATTATTATTATTAATATTATTATTATTATCTTATCATTATTATTATTATTATTATTATTATTATTATTATTATTATTATTATTATTATTATTATTATTATTATTATTATTATTATTACTACTACTCATAGCAGAGCATGGCACTCTGCAGTCAGCGGTGATTCAACGTCCAGATACTGATGGTTCATATATTACAGGTACTCTTTTTACCTTGTAAGCGTAACAAACGTTTGTTAGACGCCGACTACAAAGTGTATATTGTTTATGCCGCTATGGAAAGTTGTATCGTGTAACAACTCACTTCCCAATGACGGTCGTTTTTTTAAGTGTGTGGAATGTGAGAACCTTTATCACTTGGGACAGCGTTGCTCTGGTGTGGCGCAAAATATTTTCGCGACAAAGAGTCCAAGTACACGTGATTCATTGGTATGCAGAACTTATCCTACAGCGAAACAACGTGGTGGTGAGGCATTCTCGCAGGCAATTGGTACGAATACAACAGAACATTCTTGTGAACCTGATTTATTGATTGATTTAGTTGATATGTGTTGTTTAACGTCCCAAAACCACCATATGATTATAAGAGACGCCATAGTAAAGGGCTCCGGCAATTTCGACCACCTGGGGTTCATTGACGTGCACCCTAATCTGAGCGCACAAACCAACATTTCCGCCTCCATCGGAAATGCAGCCGCCGCAGCCGGGATTCAAGCCCGCGACGTGTGGGTCAGCAGCTGAGTATCTTAGTCATTAGACTACCACAGCGGGGCACTCTTGAGCGAGATAGATGAAGTGCTAGACGGCCAAGCAACGGTAGATCAAATTTGCGTGGTAGGAGATCTAAACACGAATGCATTGAACTTTACAACACTAATTGATTGATTTGTGGGGTTTAACGTCCCAAAACCACCATATGATTATGGAAGACGCCGTAGTGGAGGACTGCGGAAATTTTTACCACCTAGGGTTCTTTAACGTGCATGCAAATCTGAGTACACGGGCCTACAACAGTTCCACCTCTATCGGAAGTGGACAGTAATTGTATCTCGTTACCTTTCACTTTTATCAAATTATGGCTTACAGTCGACCATAAAATCTCCAACACGCCGAGAATGCATACAGACCAGACTTGTGTCTTCCTGTATACACCACGTTGCAATGCAAGAACCAAATTATTTATTAAGGTCTTGAGTGATTAAGCAAAAGCTAGCTTATCATTATTTTCCAGCTTGTCGATGCGGACAATTGCCTATGCCGAGCGATGAGAATAAAAAAAGAAAAAGTAATAATATTGAACGGAAACTACAGCTATTTATAAGGAAAATATTTCATTTGTTTATAGAACAATTTGACTAGATGCAGTCAACTGTATTATCAAACTATTCCACAGTCCACGAAAAATATTTTGAACAGCTGCTAAAGTTCGAACGTTCAAGTACCTATGTAAAAACTAAAAATATTGAAAAAAATTATTTTTGTTCACAGCGGATATTATGAGCGCTATTTCTCATAGGGACTGGCAATGAAAACGTTGCAGACGGGCAAGGAAAACTGAGGACTTAAAAATTGAATACAAGGTTGCCAGGAATAAGGTTGTGGCTCTTTTAAAGTCAGCGAAGAAGCGGTATTTTGTAGAACTTTTAAACAAAGCATACAAAAGTACGGCATTGACATGAAATTGGATGAATAATCTGCGAGGCAAAAGGAACACGCCCACTGATCTACCCAAATCGTTTTCCGAGAAACCAGGGGTAGTGGTTGATCAGCTGAACCACTTCACGCGTTTTTCCGAGAATTCGCATGTGCGTAAATGCACGTGCACGCTTTTAACAATCTCTTCCTACTTTTGATTATTCACCCACGCTCTAGAAGGAGGATCTCAGGAGAACAATTTTCAGTTTTCGCCCAAATAAATCACCAGAAATTGATAGGGTAGCTGTGGCCACACTTCAACGGAACTGTGAAGCATTTGTAGAAGTACTTCTCTTCATGTTGAATCAATTTTAGCCAGTGCAACGAGTCCCAAGAAATTAAAACCACAGAAGTTAGACCATTTTTTAAAGCAGGCAAAAATGAAACCAATTTCTATTTTGCCTATACTCTTCCAGATACTACACAAAAATTTTCTTCAACGTATGACACCCGTCTTTCAAAAATTCTCGCTTCTAACACCCCGGATTTTGGTTCCTTTGCTAATCGCAGTACTATACCATTATTAGAAGAGTTGAGTGATGAACTATATTCGGCTTTAGAAAAGAACTTGTTCTGTTGTGTTCTGTTTTTATACTTCGCAAAAGCGTTTGAAACAGTGAACTATATCATTTTGTTAAAAAAGCTCTTTCATTTAGGCTTTAAGGGGCCTTGTTGTGATGTAGTCTATATTTACTTACATGACAGGTCACAGGGCGTTATGGGGTGTAGAGAAGTAATTAGCAATAGAAAAAATATAACTGCTGGTGTGCCACAAGGATTGATCTTGTCACGATTATTATTTATTTATTTCTGAATGACTTCCCCTCAGGAATCAGGAATTCGTAAAACCACCGTAAACCACTTTGCAGATGATACTGTGCTACTAACACGTCAAATTTGTTATGAAGAGGCAAAATTGCTCTTCAGAGTTAAATTAATAATGCAATGATATGGTTTGAAGAGAACTTCCTACTTGTAACAGAAAAAAAACGAAACTGTTCTGCTTTCGAAGCCTTCTAAAACATAAAATGTAGATATGCCAATTTTTCTTTACACCGAGCATTGCAACCCAAGCAATTTTTCTGCAGTGGAAAATGTTGAGGCATTCAGGTACCTAGGCGTAATTCTTCATAGTGGTACGTTTTGGCAACATCAATGGCATTTATTTGTTCCAAACTGAGAAGTATGGCATATCTGCGTTTCAATTTGTATAGCTTGATGCCTCTACCAGTGAAAAAATTGACATCCAATAGCGTATAAGGTGAAAAGATATGGTATACCAGTTTTCGCATTTCGCTTAGAACGCCGGAAAACACGCATTGACAGCTTGGTTCAAAATATTTTAAAAAGTGTTTTAATGGTATTAACGTAGGTGCTAATGCTAATTTTTGGGATTTGGGCTTTTGTGTATTCCAGAATTTTTAAATAAACATTTGTGCAGAGATACAATTGGTGTGATGACTTCAAAGTGTCACATGTAATGCACCGACCCCTGAGAGAAAAAAAGAGTTTTATAGTACCCCGGTTTTCTACCAGATATGGAGAAGCGTGTAAAAGTGTACATATTCCAAAAATTTTAAACGAACTAACTTATGAGTTTTCTTCAGCGATTTCAAAGGGCAATTAAATAAATTACTTGCCCACCTCTAAAATCACATGGTGTACTCTTATATCACGTATGCCCTGCGTCCCTCATCTGTTCTTTTTTATTTACTGCCTGTAAAACGCAGTGGTGTCAACCATTAGTCTGTTTGTTGGCAAAGAAGGAACAATAGTTTTTGTTACCTTGTATCCACATCGCTAAAACCGGCTCTGCTGGGCCTAGTTGTACAAGTCCTTGGGACATAGAGAGGCCCATTTCTTTGTATTTCTTATGATTGTGTACAATAATGTATTGTTAATATTATTCATAATAATATTATTACAATTATTATGTGGTAATATTATTATGTCACGTCGTTATTAGTGCTGACCCGAAGACCACGTGATTGAATTTCGGCAGCGACGGCCACACTTTCTATCGGGGTGAAATGTAGAAGCCCCGTGCACTTAGAGACGTTAGAAAACACCAGCTGGTCAAAATGTCCGAAGCTCTCTGCTACAGTGACCTTCATATTCATATCGCTGTTTCAGTCCATGAAACTACAGAAGATAATTGTAATAAATATTAACTGTTGTAGATCGATTCACCGGGGACAAAAGTCACAGGGTCACTGATGCATTTGCTCAAGATGGCTAGCAGGCCAAATCAACATGCATTTTTTTGCCTGTCGATCGTAACGATTCCATTATACAGTTTGTGACCAACTTGTGCAAGGAAGCATACATATGCGGTGGTGCTTTGCGTTACGACAACTTCGAGTGATTGTACGGGACTGCAAAATCTATGTACGGTCCTTCTTGCATAGCACATGTCCAATGTCAACGTTACTGCTGTTCAGTTACTGCTGTTACTAAAACGCTACTGCTGTTCTGCTGTTAGTAATGCTGTTAGTAACAAAGTTACTGCTGTTCAGTGATGTACTCCAAACTAGGAGGCGAGTTCAGCAAGGCTTCATTGGGCATAGGGCTGGACAGGCCAGCAGAGGTGGGGTGATGATTTAGAGGCTGCAGCAGGAGATGAGGTAATGACGGTGGGCTTCCCAGGGTCCTGCAGGCAGCGATTGGGCAGGAAACCAACCATCCCAGGCTGTCGCAGATCCCTGCTCTGAGGGACAGCAGCGATCAGGCTGCAAATCTATGAACATACGTGTGAAGCCTCTTTCCTAACCTGCATCGAGGCCAACAAACTTTAACAGCCACGTCTTGATGAAACGCTGAGCTTTTTCAAACACCTGCATACGTGATAGAAACAAACACCTCAAAATAAGTTCTAAGCACTGCAGTATAACATATGTGCAAGCTAAAACAATGAAAAATAATGACAGCAGACGTTATAACGAACTATCCAGATCAAATGCCTTGTGGCCATTATGAAAAGAAAAAGACAAATACTTCAACAGTCATTGTGCGAAAAAAATCTGCCACAGACCAAAATATTTGGGAATAGGTTTCAATGAAAGTTGAGTAAAACAAGCTTGTTTGACTAATTTAAAAATAAACACAAGGTCTTTCATGATTTCTAAACATGACTTATAGGGTTTCAAGCCACGTAAACTAGTATGCAGCCATAGCCTGTAGCTGTATAAATTTATAACAGGACACCAAGACACACGACCGCACGAACTTTCAACTCTGGATTATTCTTGGGCACACATCAGCTAATACTGCACAAGAGGATGACTGAACACCAGATAGACAAGACAAGATGGAAGAATCTAGCAAACCCGATTTCAGCACTGACACTTGTGAATTATTGCAAGGCGCCTGTATTAATTTTAAAATGGTATCTCCAAATTCTATGTAAGATGTGCTGATGCGGTTTCCTATGTTGCTTTTTTAGGGGTGAAGCTCCTTATGGCGTGGCTCTTGCGTCCCTCATAGTACGTAACCACGAACAGCACATACTCGAAATGGGTATAACATTTGACCTCCAAGGTGGTGCCGGTGAGAGGTTTCTTCTGTGCGTTGTTTAACAATAAAAAATAGTGCTCTATGTACATGCCAATGGCTACTAATGGGGAATGAGAGACAGGAACATTCGGCTTTTAGTCAAATCGCACGCTGCGATCCCCATTAGCAGCCATTGGCATGTACATTGAGCACTATCGGACAAGAAAGGGTTGCTACAATATACTCGCTGGGTGTAACCTCCTTAGTTTTAGAAAGGTTTAGCGAGCGTTGAGCCGCAGCGCCATGAATACAATGAACTAGTATATACCATGAATGAATTCGAGGTGGTTGAAGGGGGGAAGCAGATACGAAGCGCAAGCCGTAAGAAATTAAAAGCTGAATCCTCCTGTCTCTCATTTCACATTAGCAGCCACTGACATGTACATTGAGCACTATCTGACAGGAAAAGGTTGCTACGTTATACTCGCTGGGCGTAACCTCCTTGCTTTTAGAAAGGTTCAGCGAGCATTGGGCCACAGTATCATGAATACAGTGAACTAGTATATACCATTAACTCAAGGTGGTTGAAGGTGGGAAGTAGACCCGAAGCGCAAGCCGTAAGAAAGTGTGCGTGTGCCACCGCTCGTTTAGTCCTTGGAATGTCCACTGAATGGCGGTGCTTCTATATGGGGAATATATGATAAAAAGATGCGAGATGGTGGCACTTCGAGTGTTGAATAGATGGACAAACGGACGCACAGACAGATGCATGGATGGACGCATGAACGGACGCAGGGGCGGATGCATGAACGAACGCAGGGACGGGCGCACGAACAGACGCATGGACGGTCACACAGACGAACGCATGGACGGATGAATGCTTCGCCCCACTCTCCATCATTCACTCCATGGATATGCTGCCATTTTTTCGCTGTAAATGGACCTCCGAAATTTCACGGGCTTTTTGAGACTTGCATTGATCCGAAGTAATGGTTTCATAGGAGACCAGGACTTGATAGGTGGCTCACCAAAAAACAGCATTTGACAAAGAGTCATGATACAACTAAGCCATTCGTGCCCAGACAACCGGCTGCAGAGAGACCACGCACTTGTGGCACTGCCGAGCTTCATTTTGGAACGAACAGTTCTAAAAGCCATTGCGCCAGTAATACTGTACTGTGGTTTAAAAAAACTGTCTGAAGGCTACTCCCACATAAATAGCACTTGAAAACGGAGAGAAGCTCTGCAAAGCGGACTGCATCTATGCATGTAGTATTGAAGAAACCGTGTCGCGCAGTGATGGCAACTCCCTTATGATCATTTTCTGGTTGGGATTTAGTGCTAAGGTAGTACCAACTTATACACCCGTGCGGCGACGATACTACACTGCTCCCTTCTGTAGTAAAACAAAACGAATAAGTAGTGGCTGCGGCATCATTTTTTTCTGGTGGCATATGTATATCTTGTCTGCGGTACGTATGTACGTGGACGTTGATCAAGCAAACCACTGTGACACCATAGCACGGGTGGTATCGCGCGGTCTTATGCTTGATAGCGCGGGATAGATCTCCGACCACAATTGCTGCATTTAGATTGGGACGAAATAGAAAAAGAACACCCGTGAACCAAAAGATATGTGCACATTGGAGAACCCCAAGCGGTCACAATCTTGGTACGCCCCCTAGAGCGTACCTCAGAATGATATCTTGTTGGTACATTACAGCCTAGCAATTATCGATGTTGAACAGACATGTTCATTTTAGGCCGACACAGGCAAGTGGAAAAAACTGAAATTGTGTGTTAGGTGAACTAAAGAACAAGTAAACATAGAAGACATTTGATACTTCTTTAGCAACGAATAAACTCCAATGTTACTTAGCCATGGCAGCAAGTAAGAAAAACGCTTACCGAACTGACTGGCTTCATAAAGTTAAGCTTTGTTTAGTCCGCTCCTTTGTTCGCAACAAAAATAAAAATAAAGTAAAATAAAAAACAAGAACCCTGTCTTTTGCACAAGTTAAGTTAAACGGAGGCACTTCAGCATAGAGTTTTAACCGCGAGAGTATCTTTTATAACAATTCAGAGGCGTATGAACGTGGCCCTGCACAAGTGTTGTGGGCAATGCAGCGTTCCTTTACACGCAACTGCTTACAAAAAAAATACTACCTGCCTATCGTGTCGTTCACTACACGCAGTGGCATCAGATAGAGTTTGGTGGTGATGGTCAAATGAACGGACGCATGGAAACTCTGTTAGTCTTGAAGTTCACTACTCATCAGGCCAGATAAAAAAAAGTTTAAAATGCCATTTGTTGCATAATAAGCTCGTTTTATTTCCAGCAAAACACCGTTTAAACTAGACTGTTTGGCCCTGGTTTCCACTGGTGACTCTCTTCACTATCGAATAAATGTAGCAGACACGTGTCATCCGGTTTAGAAACAAGCCAGACAGCACTAGAAAGGAGAGCGAGAGCACAATTTTTCTCGGCTGACCGCTTGGATGCAACGCTGCCTCCTTTTTCTACGTTCTCCCTTTCCTCTATACGTCCTCTTTTTTACATACTGTTGCGCTTTAATACGCAGCAGTACCGCCAGTGCCCTTTGTTTCTTTTTTGAGAGAGAGAAATATATTTCCTTAGTGCGCAGAGAACGTTTCAGAAGGAAGATATAGCATTCATTGATATGTGGGGTTTAACGTCCCAAAACCACCATATGATTGTGACAGGCGCCGTAGTGGAGGGCTCCGGAAATTTCGACCACCTTGTGTTCTTTAACATGCACCCAAATTTGAGCACACGGGCCTGCACCATTTCCGCCACCATCGGAAAAGGAAGATAGAGCAGAGAGATAGAACAGAGCGCGAACTTGCAGCTAGTCTTATTACACAGATGGCGGGAATATATATACAGTCAAGAGGGTGAGGAGATCACGCACAGAAGAAAGGACAATTGATGGCGCATGCCCCAAGCCACCTTATACCAGTCTTAAAATAACAACTTAACTTAAATATACCTGTGCTCATTATCGGACAGATAAACAGGTATCTTTTCAGTTAAGTTGTCATTTTAAGATTGGAATGAGGTGGTTTGGCGCATGCGCCAACATTTGTCCTTTCTTCAGTGCGTGATCCCCTCACCCTCTTGACTGTATATATATTCCTGCAATCTGTGCAAATAAAGTTGCTTGTAAGTGTGCGCTCTGTCCTGTCTCTCTGCTATATTTTCCCTCTGAAACATTCTTTGCGCACTAAGGAAATATATTTCTCTCAAAAAATGTAATACCAACCAGCCGAAGTAGCCACTCCTTTGGTTTTGTTACGGCGATGCGTGCACGCACAATCTCTACCAGCCGCAACTCTCGTCTGCGGGAGCAGCGGATAAGTGCGCGCTCTCACTGCCAGGGTCACCGTAGAAACTCCACGCTGGTTCCCTATATTAGCAACGTTTACGAGTCGATGGTGCGGGTTCCGGAGAAAAAACCTTGGAGAAGAATAAACTCAACATTAAAAATTTTGAACGACCCCTTTACCTGGGTTGAGCGACAGAAGTCAAACCTGACAGGCACATCATCAGCACTATGGGGAGGACCCTAAAAAACTGGAGATGGCAGGACTGTGAAGACGCAACTTTGTACTTAATTAAATTTACTTGGCAAACAAGGTATCTTTGAGGTAAAACATCTTGATTGAGGAGGTACATGTGTGAATAAATTTTCACACAACTGTGAGGTTGCTAGAACAGAAACCAGTTGTAGATAACTTAAATGAACTTTGGAATGTGTAACTTTGTGCTAGCCTTTTAGATGCGGAAGCATCTTATACTCGCGCCTTGTAGTGCGCCGTCCGCACCGCTTCTCGAACATTCGACAGCTGACGCGCGCGCATGCGCCGTCGCGCCGTCGCCCACCATCTGTGCCGCGCGCGCTTCTCCTTTGAGAACATTCGACAGCTGACAGCGCATGCGCCGTCGCGCCGTCGCCATCTGTGCCGCGCGCGCGCTTCTCCTTCGAGAACATTCGACAGCTGACAGCGCATGCGCCGTCGCTCTGTATATATACTCAAGGTCGGCGCTCGCTCGCTCAGTTGCCGCTCGTCGGTTGGTTTGTACGGCGCGTCGACGTCCGAAGTCGCCGTGAAATGAATGCCAACGAATCGACAAACAGAATGATCGACGTCCCTTCGACCAGCGCCGGCCAAACTGTTGGCGGAACCGCTTCCGCATCCTCCTCAGTGTTCCCCCGAGGGAAGCTGCGGGCAATTTTTCCCCAACATATTCAACCAGAAACAACTTTGTAACAGAGCTGCCCCACACGACGAAGATTCATTTGCCCCACCTCACCTCCGCACCTCAATAGAGCCGTTTGTATTAAAAATTTGGATCAATAAAACACTCTGTAGTGCGAGGGAAGCTTTTATAAACGTTCTGCCAGTATTCATTTGCCTTTATATTGACCATTTTCCAACAAGAGAAAAAAACACGAAAAATATGTCACAAAGTAACCCCATTTCACGGTAGTACAGGTGTAGGACTGTGGTAAGAACTGGTAGCGCGGCAATTTTCGTTTGCTTTTATTTGCTTTGCGGCGCCAGCTTGGGAAGGCATGTTAGCCGCGGGCAGCCAGCGTTGCTTGAGTGTCAAGTGGTCAAAGCGCGACCGACCGGTTTTGCCGTGAGCGCAGACACACGGCGTCAGCATATTACCCTGCTTTGTTCAACGCCAGAGACAGTCGAGCGTTTCGAGTTACTATCAATTCAAGGAAAAGGGAACCGACCGGGGCAACAACAGAGGTGAGATTATAAACTTTGTCAATGTGACGGCCCCCTAATTGCCTCTCGGCACTGGCAGTCGGCGCATCAACGGGTCTCTTCCAAGACCTCGTGCACCACGGCGACTCCTCGCATCGGTTCGGCTTATGGCCCGGCCACGTACTGTTTGCGCGCCTGCAGAATCGGCGGCACGCGTTGCGAAAACTCTGAAGTCGCCGACGACCTTTTCTGCCGGTGTGGCTTTGGTCTAGCAGCTCTCAGAAGCGGGCTCGCGACACGGGAAATGGTAACAGCCGCCCTTTCGACGCCTGGGTTGCCTATTGTTGAATTGGGCATGTCTTCGACTGCATCCCCGTTTATCAGGGCAAATGAGCTCGTAAGTAGAAACATGCGCGGTCAGCGAGTGGTTCCTCTTACAGAGCACAGAGGCAAGAGGATTATAGCCCGAGTACCGAGTACGGCTAGCTCTGTCTAGATAATTGTGCGCCGCGAAGCTGGCCCTGGCCTCTATGCTTTTTCTAGTTTTGTTTTATTTACGTTTTGGTTGTTGTGTTTTTGGGGAGAGTGCGTGAGTCCCACGTGCACGAAGGCGGCATCCACGTGGCGGTTTTTTTTTTTCTTTTTTGATCTACCTAATGTACTTTCCAATCAAAGGACAAGCAGGTGATTATTTGCCGAGAGTGTTTGTAAGGACGGAGTGCCAGGAAGGGATAAGAAGAGGACCCGGGGCTCCGCCAAGTGTTCTGAACTGAGCTTGCGGTGTTAGGCACCATCGGCTCCGCCGAACCCCGTAGGGTCGCCCTACAGAAGTCGGTTAATTTCCAAGTTGTTTTCTTTTCTTTTTTTGTAACAATGATGTTCATTGTTTTGTAAAATCTGTAAATACAAGTTTTTCTCAGCCATCTAGAATTTCTTCAGCGTTGCTTCTGCTTCATCGTCAAGCGATCAGCAGGCCAATAGCCGCTATTGGGATAGCGGCGTACGTTTCTTCTCCCACTTTGCTATACCACCGCAGATGGTGCGCCTCGGGCGCCGAATGGGGAGAAGTGGATTCTTCTACATCGAGAAGAGAACCTGATTTAACTACAGGTCTTCGACATCTAAGCTAAATCCACTGCATGTCTTCGGATCACTCTGCCGCAGAAATATCACAATAGCCCCTGAATTGGGCACTAGAAATTGATCATAATAACGCTACGCCATGCCTCAAGAAAAACTTATGACTGCTGTTAAGGCGCTACAACACTAGGTCAATGACAATGCCAAGTTTAACGAAGTGATAGGACTAAAATGTGAGTGAACCTCTGATGTTTAACTTGAATAAAATCAAGTATTGCTTCAAAGCAGTGTTTGCAGTGACTCGTGTTGAACCAGCAGTTGGCAATTTTTTCTTAAAGGTACACTAAAAAGAACCAATGTCTCAGTTTAGACTGACATGCTGCATACGAGACCTCTCATGCCACAAGTTCTTTGTCAGTGGAGTTAATCAGGGTTGAAGTTTATTTTTTAATTTCGTGATGCTCAAATTTTAAAAATGTATTGTATTTTTTCAACATTGGCTTGATGAATATTTTTGAAACTTTGTATCTTAGGTCCATCACACCGACAGATGACAGTGTACTTAATTTTGATGAATTATTATTTACATAAGACCCAGTACACGCGTTTTATTTCATGATGTCGCGTGGTTTTGTGCGAGAGGAGAGAGGATCAAGGTGGCATGTCGACCCACATTTGCTTGCGCGGTTTCTCACTTACAATGCATCGTTTCGTGGTACAAGTGGTATTTGCTGGATTGAGAAATTGTACGTGACTAATACGTGAAAAACGTTTTTGGTTTTAGTGTGTTTTAAAGGTGTAACAAGACAATTTTGAGACTTCGCGAAAGGGACATTTTTAGTTTCCTCTGTACGCAAGTAGTTTTACCACTTAGCACACAATTGTCAGCCAGCATGCATAAGATAAATACTGTGGTTTTAATGTTTTCGTTGCAAAGTATTGGCAAGCAATGCAGTGGACATTTTCGTGATGAGTGAACAAGCTTCCCCCCCCCCCCGAGTTTTCAAACGGAGTTTTCTTGCAGCCTAAATCACAGAAATTACTGTCAAGATCAATAGGGACAATGCACTTATCGTTTATGTGTACCACGAGCAGATCGCTTATCTGCCATTAGTACGTAGCAAATTGCTAAGTTCCTGCAACGTCACACTGCCTTGTTATGTTACGGAGAAGCCACCCACTTGATATTGAAATTGATAGTGTCTTTTAAAGGTAGAGGTATTAAAAATATATGCGATGCTTTCCCGGGCAACAGAGAACTCTCTTCTTGAACCTAATCGTTTTCTATAAAACAACAGTTACTAAGTATTCAAAATTTGTCTCAGTACTCCTTTAGGTGATGCCAACAAGATAAATCGGGACTAATATCAGATGGTTTGGCAGTATGTGTTTCGGTACATGCACAATTACCTGATCAATTGTGAAGGAAACATTATTAACGAATGGATGGTAGAACACAGACGATCTATAAGTGCTCGCTCCGTGCTTTTATGGCCTAAGCAGCCACAGCGAGTAAAATATAGTTGTTTCTATACAGTGTCAGCGCACTCCGCATGAGGGCGTCGAGAGCCAACTCTTCAGAACGCCTTTTGCCGCGTACGCATTGCATTGTAAATCAGCTGTACCCAGCCAACCAATAACTTTTCTATTTTTAGAAAGCAGTGAGAGTAGTAGAGATGTGTGTGGGCACAGCCTGGATTTTTCGGCACTCTTCCATTGGGTAATGAATATGCACACGCAACAACACAAAGATCTTTTTTTCAAGGCTCGAACACAATTTTTTCGCTGAATTCAAAATTGCTCTAGGCTTGTGTGGTCGTATTTATCATTTAGGTGCACGTTAAACTCCACATGGTGAAAATTCCTAAAGCCTTCTACAATGGCGTGCTCCATAAACATATCAGCAAAATAACTTCCTCGAACAAAAATCCTTGACAATTGCAGTCGATTCTTGAGCCATTCATTGAAGATTCCCTGCTACTGGCCTGTCTGGAAAGTGTGGACAAGAGTCACGCAGAGTGGTCGGTGCTAATTCTGAAAAGTTTCTCAGAATTCTTCTAGTTAATTGTATAAATACTAATGAATTAAAATTACATGCCATCTGGCTTTGTTTAAAAGCCCATACAAAAGCATTTCTGGTTAGAAAAATGTCGCTTCTTCAGCTGAAAGCGTCTCGACAGAGTTTTGCTAACAGCGCTTTTTTTCTTCAGGTGCAATGAACATATATTAGTTCTAATGAGAACATTTCATGATTCTCTGAAGTCGTATTGTTCCCCTGCGTCTCTGGCGACCTATAGTGCATATAAAATTATTTCACGTTTTTTATCGGCATTGAAGATTGCATCTGGAATTGTGTTGGCTTGGTTTTTTTTTACTACAACAACTTTCCAAAACTGTATCACTACATGCTCTTTCATGTTCCTACATTTTGTGTTTTCAATTTGAACAATTATTATTTTTTATTGACATTCTTATTACTATGGCTATTACTCCTGCTATTGGGAGTGCTATTCACACCTACTTGTGAAAAATAGTGACCATGACTATTATGCTTCTACTTTCACCTTTTTGAAGGACCTATTTCAATAAACACGAAATGTGATACCTTGAGCAAAAAAGTGCAAAATTTTTCATTTTCATGGGGACTAGTGGCCGGCATGTACATTCGCAGTAAACGTTACCAAAACAATTTTTTCAGGAAAAAAAACATTACTTTGTCATTTCGTCTGCCAGTTAGTGAATGATCATATGGCCGAGCCTTCTGAACATGACGCACAATGGTACATGCGTGCACAATGGAATATTTATCAATTTACTCCTGTCTTGAAGTTTCAGAAAGAGTTGTCATATATGCTTCCTACCACGTTTCTATTGCAGTGGTACCACCAGGCAGTGCGACAGTAGAAAGGAACTTGAGCTTTATTTGAGTGCGCTAGCCTTTTTTTTCCAAAGGACGGCGGCGAGTTAGTTTAGAACGAGATTGCAGCGATATGTAGCAGCATAGCCTCCTTCCTATGCGCAGGCCGTAAAAATGCGAGCGTGCGCCTCCAGATTGGCCGCCTCTAGATATACTCGGGACAATAAAGAGAGACAATGACTTGACTTAGAATAACAAACTGTGGTCTGAGAACTCTAATGCTACAAGTTTCACTGTCATCAGTTTCATTATAATGAATAAAAATCAGAGTCAAAATTTCTATGTTAAATTTCGTGCTTAAACATTTCTCAGGGGTGCAACAGCCAAACTAGAATTTGGAGCAATTTTCGGAGTAGCAAAATGTTACTTTTGGAGCACTAAAACTCAAATTTGGAGCCGGTTACAAGCGAAAACACATTCAATTTTTTTTACCACAAAAGACAGAATTTCTAGCAGCTTGAGAAAAAAGGCGTAGATTTAAAAATATATATGTATATGCAAGCCATTTTACATTCCCTAAATTATGCACAGTGAATATGAGCACTGCATTAAATGAGCATTTCAACAAAGTAGTATTTTCTTTAATCACCCCACTCAGCAAACAACGATGAGGTCCAAATTACAAGTCACCAGGCCTCTCAAATTGTTTGAGAATTCAAATGTGAATTTCCCAAGATTGTGACCAAATAATTTGTAAAACTGGAAAAAACTGACTTTTTACAGCTGCAGAGATGTCATACTGTACTCCAAATAATTTTGGCAGTAACTTTTTTAGGCATCAGCGAGCATATTATTTCTCACAAATATGTGGCATATACAGACATCAGTCATTGAACAAACTGTGCAGTGTCTAGACACTACAACTATAAGCCCCTTATAAATATTATAACGCTTTTCCGCAGGCCACCCATGTACTATAGCGAAGGTAGCTTAAGTGGTGTTTCTGCACAAGTTAGAACAAGACAAAGAAATTTTCAAACCACAACCCCCCTCTCCATTTTTTTCATGAAGAGGTTAGGTTTACGGCACAACTTTTTAGCTTGCTTACAAGGCGCGTTTGACCAGATAAAGTAATAATGGCATGCGCCAGTTGGCCTCGCAATGGCACTGGATATCTATCGCATGTGGCGTTGCTATGGCAACTGACGTGGTCACGGCATGAACTAAAGCTGGTAGTGTGCAATCTCGATATGCTGAGAGTTTGTACACTTCCAGCTTTAGTTCCTAATGATTCCTAACATGCCATCGCCGCACTTGCTGACAAGAAAATTCATATTTCCAACGAAGTGTTGCTGGCTACGCAACACATTTTTTTGTGTTGTAGTTGCGTCGTTCCGCCGGTAAATATCTGCTGTGGTCAGCAGACCGACAGGCACGCGGCGTTGTTACTTCATTTGGTCGATCGAGTTTCGCGAGTGTCTTGACCTAATGAGCAGCTATCTCACACTGCGGTTTAGGGTTAAGGTCTGCCCGCATAGATTGATGATGCAAACTACATGTGGCTAAATTGGTCTCCATCTCTCGCTAAAAATAGGGCAAATGAGAAAATTTTGAGGTTGGTCGGGCATTTTGGCGAAGCGTGGCGCAATTTCGGCAAATTTTATGGTTTCCGCACAGCTCGGCGCACAAATGAAGAATTTCATCAAACTGGCGTAATCAGCGCAGCTGTTGCACCCCTGCATTTTAACATCACGTAGCCAATTTCAAAATGTCTTTTTCATATTTTCACGAAATTGGCTCAATGAAATTTTCCAACCATCATATGCTAGGTCTAGCACCCACTGAACACAATGTGCTTCATTTTTATTGAGTAGAAGCTATGTGGAACTCCCCCAGTAGACGCCTTCAATATTTCGTACGTCACTCTGTTTGGCACGGCAATATCGGTGAAATCTCCACCCAAATTTTCTTCTTGCATGTTTTCTCCGTTACCGAGCAACATGTCGCGCAAAAGAGGTGTTTTGGGATAGTGAATCTACAGTTACTAATATGCAAAAAATTGTTTTGCTCTTATGTGTCTCTTTAAAGAGAATGAAAGCGTACTACACTTTATGACAAAACTGCTGCAGGAATTAAACCTTCAGTTTTAAACCATAGGCTAACGCCTTACTCAAACTGTGGTGAGATGGCTGAAACTAAATTTGCAGCAGTTTTTACAGCAGTTTTACTAAGTTGTCTTGGGAGCTTAAAAATACCTATTCTCAGCATTGTGGGGGCACCAGTGCATATTTTAATTGGCTTATAATACACATTCCACTGAAACAGATTTTGAAGGAAGGTTTTGAACATTTTATCGCTCGGTAAGAACTGCACTACTTTTTACATACCACACACGTGACCTATCTAACCCTCGTAACACGTGAAAGATTATCTAAAAAAGGATTTGTTGAAAGCCCTTTCCACGCAAACAAACCACTGATGATATGCAGGTTTTATTGCAAAAAAAAAACGAAGTCACATTGCCACCGACCGAAACACTGATTGAGATAAGCCAACAGCTTGTGTAGCCCAGGGCCGGCACGCATGCAGCGACACTTCTTTAAGCACTTGTTGCGAGTTTTGATTACAAAACGAAGCAGTCACGAATCGCCATTAATGAGAACTGTGCCAAGTGATTGCCGATGGGTCACGATGAGTCACGAATAAAGCACCAAGGTGCCCGAATATATCGTTTTCAATGGTTTGAACACTCGTTTCGTCACTGCGGCTTCGCATGTAACCAAGAGTTTCTCTCTACCTGCAGACACTGATGTGCGGATTTCATTTGCGATGGTTTTTTAAATGCATAATGCAATGAGAACTCGCCTGTCTAAATAAATTAGTAGCTAATGGGTGTCAACCAGGAATAGGTTGCACACAATCTGCCACTCACGGAACTCGTTATAGAACCCATGTGCACGTGCCAGAGCATCCGGGAGACGCGTTGGATGCAGTGAAAAAATAACTCCATGTTTACAGCTACTCGCTCACAGCAAACACGTTCTCGTAGGTGACCGCATGCAGCAGCGTCCACATGAAAGCCACAATGCCTGGAGGAACCCGCAATGCACGACAGAGAACCGGATAATCAACCCCGCTATGCTTGCCACCCAACTAGGTGGTTTTCGCTAGCCGACAGTGGCTCTAGAACACACAGCCTTGCTAGTAGAAGCAGCACGATCGATGCACGGCAGCACATTTTTGTGGGGTCACGCATATTTTCTAAAGTTTAAAGATTATGGCGGCACCATGAGAGCCTTTGTCACTAGAAATATGTAAAGTGAAAAAAAAATAATTGGGTGTGTCTTATTAGTCAAAATCGCCACTTTTCCCCTCTGAAGCTGAGGCTGGCATCAAAATTCTAGCTTTCGAGGCTGTTTCGGAGCAGTTTGGTGCAATTTTCTTGATTACTATGCTTTAAGAGCAGCTTGGCGCAAAAAAAACGTAAATGTATCAAAAATGCACAATGTGAGGAGCTGTTTCACTTTACCAATGCATGTGTGTTGACAGTACAGGCCCAGGTCAAAGCAGCCTCTTTTGCCTTACACATCTGCTTATGCCGAGGTGTAGTTTGCTCTTTTAACTAGTTTGCTCATTTAACACAGTGTCACTGAAAGCTACTGTTTAACAACATCAGTGGTGAAACAGCCGAAATACAACTTGGAGCAATTTCAGGAGCAGCGAAATATTACCTTTGAAGCACTAAAATGTAAATTTCGAGCAGGTTACAGGGAAAAAAATATGCAATTTTCATCACTAGATACTAAATTTTGAGCAGTATAAAAAAGCGGCTTACATTTAGAAACAAAATGTGTATAAACCATTCGACATCACCTAAACTGTGCAGTGTAAACATGAGCACTGCTATTTCAATGAAAGTGGTATTTTGAACCACCCCACTGAGCCAACAATGATAAAGTCCATACTAGCATTTGCTGTGCCTGTAAAATCATTTGACAGACTCTGCGAATTTAAATATAAATCTGCCAAGCTTGCGACCATGAAATTTGGGAGATTCCTGAAACCGAAGAGCACAGGTGGTGAAAAAAACAAAAAAAAACTGGCGCGCAATATTAGTTTGCTTTTTTAGGGAAGAAATGTCATACGCAGCTCCAAATTATTTCCAGTAGAATATATAGACATCAGTGATTACACTGATACTCATAATTAGACAGCATGCAAACGCATGAGTAAGTGAACATTATGCGCAGTGTCCCGTGACTAGGGATAAGAGCTCCTTCAAAATCTCAATACGCTTTTCCGCAAAGCACTAGTGTAAATTGACAAAGGTGGCTTATTTATGATTCCCTGCACGGGTTAGAATCCCAAGCCAAGAAATTTTCTAATCAACACACCTCCCCTTCCCCAACATCCCATCTTGTTTTTTTTTCCACCGCGGGGTTAGGTATCGCTTCGGCTCCCCCTAGAAGGCGCGTTCGCCAGGTAAAGTAACAACGGCATGCGCCCGTTGTCCTAGCGACAGTACCGCAGATGTCCATCACCAGGACCGCGGCCGGAACGACGCAACTTCAAGCCAAAAAAAGGGGGTGGGGGGCTCAGATCTTTCAATGAAATAGGGAGTGTCCAGTTTTGTTTTACGCTTTATTCACAAACTGTGCAATATTTCACGGCAGCTCTTGGAAGATGAATTAGTTTTCGAAGCTTACCAAGTTTTCGCCTGTAGATCAAAACCTCATTGAGAGAAAGTGACAGTGGCTATGGGCCCATCCTACAGACGTAAGCTATAAGCAAAGAACCCTGTGAGCTGAAGTCGTAGATGGCAGAGGCGTTGCCAGAAATTTTTTTTGAAGCAGGCGCCACCTTGATTAGAATGGGTTCCAGCTAGGCAAGTAGATGTGGTGGACCGTTATTTTCTGCACCCCTATATAACACAGGAAAATATTGGAAGGGCAGAGGCACGGGCCTGGTGTGCCGCCCCTAGCTACGCTACTGGTGGATGGAAACCAGTGTGGTCGAGTACACACATACAGAAGGAGAGCCGGAGAGGAAGGTGGGAGTGGCCCAGGTTACTGTTAGGTTACCTTGGCGAGAGAAGTACCTCTAACTGGAGCGGCACATGTACGATGTAAGAAACAAGATTTCGTTCAACGTGCTGGCCGAACAGCCAGAAGCAACTGACAACACAATAGACTGGAATAAGGTGATAATACAAAAAATAAAGGGGAAAGAATCGGACTTCCGGGCTATATCTAGACTCTCTGACAATTCGGACAAGAACGGGGCACATTCTTGAGTGTAATGACATTGACAGCAACTTCTCCCAGATATACACACCTACATCCTATCCTAAAATATACAGAACTGGACTTTTCGCACATTCATTTTTAGTTGTGAGCGTGGCTCCTGTGCGGAAACCTGAATGTTCCGCTTTTGTGCGATAATTCATGGTCGGCACTCATGTTAGCCTTATAGTTGAACAACAACCACAACACAAAAAGAGAGAAAGTACAGTGGCACTGCAAGCCACCGTGAGAGTACCCACACGTGTGTAGCGCACTGTGGCATGCCGCCGGTAACTTTTGCTGTCGTTCCAGATTGTGTAGTCTGCTGCAGTCCACAAACATGAATCCAAAGCAAAACAACGCTGTTCGAAAATGAAGACACTGCAAAGTCACTGTAAAATCACACATGCAACTGCCAGCTTTTCTTTGCCAGTGCCAGGAGAGATCACGTGATCCAACCCTGCATGTCACAGCAATTGCAGCACTCGCGCCCAATATGTAAGGGAAATTGCCTGACCGACCCTTGGTATACTGGACGGTGTAGCGAGCAATAAAGGAAGACAAGAGTGGTCGGTGCAGGGTGAATAAGTGCTCGAAAAAACAGTGACAAGAGACTTTTGAAAACAGTCAACCATAGATGCTTGGCTCTCTAACCCATTTTTAAGTAGTGTAAATGAACATCTTGTATATTAAAGAAACCAAAAGTCAGTGAATCGCTGAATCAAACCCTTTTATAACATACTCTGTCCTGTCTTGCAAGTTTTGGTTCATGTCAAACATTAGTTGGCCAAAAATTAGAGCTCACTCAAACTCACTTATACATACTTCGTGCCCGGGTCTCATTTTGACCCACCAAAATTTTCTTAAACCAGACTCGCTCGGCCCCAAGCTCGCTATAATATCACTCACCCTTACTCACTCAAGCACATGGCTTAATTTGAGTATGAGCAAGTCTCGACTAAGTCAACTCATAAGTGAGTTGCTGACCCAAGGTGTCAAGTTAGGAAGACGATCACAGAGCGCCCAAGCTTAATAGGCTAGATTAAATCATTCAATCAGATATATACTATACAGACCGACTGACAGACAGATATGATTAAAAAACTTTTAGTTCGCAAAACATACTCTGCTTTAAAGAGCAGGTGACTACCAGGAGGTTGGCCCTTAAGGGAAGCTTCACTTTGAGCCTTCAGCTTTTCTGGTTTCTACGAATAGAAAGCACTTACGAGACATTCTGAAACTTGCCACACTGTACTAGCACTGGCGTCCAAGTGATAGCCGACACCTTGATCTAAACAAGCCTTGGAATGCAAACCACAGGTGAACAGCACGAGAAAAAATATATTTCTTGTTATCATGGCAGGACAACGACACTTGCTAAGGTTAAAGAAGAAATAATTTGAAAATTGATGTGTTTTTGAAAAACCCGACAGCGTTGTACAGACCATGTGTAGAAACTGCTGCCATCTAACAGACACCGAGGGCATCTCTATAATGTTGAAGGCTCGGCGCGCTCCACCTGTGCATACACGGAATGTCCATAACGTGTGGTGGCAGATAGGGGCGGCAATGCCAACAAATTTTCGTGTGCCATGTTGTTCAGATTGAGGAAACTGGGATGCTAAAAAATATTTGCAGGAGATTAACCTCCATATTATTTGACTTCCTCGTGGCTGACGCGAAGGGCCAGATCTGTTGCTCATTTTGCTGCTTACAAATAATTGCCTGTTTATGCTCTCCGTTTTATCCAGATGTGGGACAGCATAAGCACTCATCACAGCACGTTCTTTCATGATATGCTGGAGTGAAACAGGTTTTGCACCGTGTGCATGCAGGCAAAGACAAACCGGCCTTGTGCACGAGCTTCAAAGCTGCATCACGGCTACTCATGCTTGCCTCTTCTGCTGTTTACAGCATTACTTTGTCGATTATTGCGATAACAATTACGTATTAGCCACGTAGATTTTGCATGTCATCGATTCTCATCTAATGGACTGGTTGTGCTCGAATATGTTGCTTATTGTTACCTGTTTATTGTGGAGTTTAATAAGGTAACATTTGGTGGTGTGGTTTGCACACGTATTGCTTCACTATGTGTACTTTTCAAGCATTCCATGTGCTCTTCCAGAGGGGACGGCCAATTTCATAACGGCAAAAGGAATGCTGTGACCCTCCCCCTGTTATTTTTTTGTACCCCAAGAAGTGTAAATATGTTATTCCAAATGGTGATCCTCCTTCATAAAAAATCTTGTATCCAACTTTGTGTACCGTAAAATGTTAATAGATGTCTCAAGTGTGTCAACACTGTTCCAAACTGAAAAAATGCTGTTCTGGAAAATTTGTTATCCCTAACTGTGAGTGCGCTCCCACTGTTTAGGCACAAAGGTGGTTTCGCAAATGTTCAGTAGGCGATACACAACTGCCCTGCTGCAAACGGCATGAAACTGTAAGGTGCAAATAAGCCCCGAAAGTGATGACGTGAACCCCAATATTTTACACCTACTGTGCTTTTTACGAGCACATGCCCCCAAACGGGTATTCAATGAAATACCAGCTAATCAGCACCTACTTTATGGACATGCTTATCATTTTTCTTTTCCACGCACAGAAGACTAAAAGTTTAAAAATTTTTACTTGTGTGTTAATGCTATATATAGCGTACGTTGATGACTACAGCAGCAAAGCATTATTGATTTGAAATATAAAGGAATAGTAAAAAGTTTAAAGACAGATGTGCGATAAATTGGAGGGGCTTTTTTGTAAGTATTCTAACCAGAACAGGGCAGACATGAAACAAAATAATGAAATGGAGCCACACTAGAGTGGTCAAGGCTATTTTCTTGGTCAAGACATGAGAATAGCCATGGAACGTGCATATAACGGGTGGAGGCCACATTGCGTCAATGAAATGGAGACAACATGGCATCCGAACAACATGCACTTACCATAATTCTGCTGCGAAAATCACAACAAAATGACTCCTCCGAATTCCAACACCACCTAGCATCTACTCAAGACTCAAATAATTGGCTCAAGTCATCCCAGTCTGTAATCTCAAGCTTCGAAAAACAACATGTACCAATATGGATGATGTGCTGTATTCATTTTATATTTTTACATGTGTTGAAAGCATTTCCGAATTCTCTTATGCCTACAAGCTTTTTTCGTCCCTCTTGTTCTTTTGTTCTATCTTCTCTAATTGTAAATAGAACGCTTACAAATTAACCCACAAGTCGACAAAGGCCGTTTCTAGTAAATTACGCTTCGCAATGGTGTGACAGAGCTTCCTTAGCCCCCAGCTGTGTCTCGCTATAGCCTTTTCTGAGCCACCTTGCACCTCATGAAAAGCAAATAACTAAAGCAATCCTTATCTTAAAATCCGGCGACCACTCTGGTCACTTAAAGGACCCCTAAACTACCTCCTATAATTTTTTTCAAACGTTTGAAATAAACACGTGCATCATATGCAAAATGCTGCATGATCAATGATTGTCCACGTGGCAGCGCAACAAGGCGCCAGCGCTCCAGAAATTCCAAAAAACAATCCCCCCATGCCTTTCAGGCTGGCTCGTGACAACAAGAAGTTGAATCTGACATGCAGAATAAATATGCTGCAATTCGTCAAGCAAGCACCTATGACTTCTTGTTAGCTTGCAAGAAGCTGTCCACGCCACTCGTCGTTTGTCGTGATGCCCGCTTGCGTGCACGTGCTTGAAAATCAGGTAGCGTGGTTCGTAGCACAGGGTTCATACTGACACTGATTCGTATAAGCACCGGCTGGCACAGCAACAGCGATTCGCCAACAAGCAAACAGTTGACAGAGGGCGGAGTCGCGGCAACCGTAACAAGACAGTGTTTGGTGCAATGTGTCATCGATGATGTATGCCGCGCAAGACAGGGAGAGGTGCTCGGCAAGTGGGCAAAGCGGCTTCGGGAGAGGTATCAATGGAGAGTAGTGAAAAGATTGAGAGGAGTGATTACTCTGCTTAGATAATCAAACGCATTTAACTCCGCTATTACAGTACCATTCCAAAATTTCAACGGCTTCATGGTTGTTGTGCACTTGCGCGCAACTTCTTCACCACAACTGAATTTTCACTTCGGGGTGGTGAAATATTGCATCTGGTTTCTGGCTGCATGCAGTACAGCACATATTGCGTGCTAGCACTATTCAGGTAATAACATAATCTTTGGTGAATGGCTGTGAGATTGGTTGATTTGATTGATATGTGCGGTGTAACGTCCCAGAACCACTATATGATTATGAGAGACGCCGTAGTGGAGGGCTCCGGAAATTTAGACCACCTGGGGTTCTTTAACGTGCACCCAAATCTGAGCACACGGGCCTACAACATTTCCGCCTCCATCGGAAATGCAGCCGCCGCAGCCGGGATTCGAACCCGCGCCCTGCGGGTCAGCAGCCGAGTACCTTAGCCACTAGACCACTGCGGCGGGGTGGCTGTGAGATTGGTGCCCTCGAAATCAAGTGGCAAATGTTTAGACCAGCAATGCTATTTCCACTGATACACACTGTCAAACGTGGGACTCTGGTGCAGCATGGCATAATCTATATTTAATTTATTAGGATGTTGCAGGAAACTTAGTTTGGCACATTAGTGCGCAGAAGCAGCATCACTCGATGAGGAATGGAGGCGTTTACATTCTTAAAACCACACGAACTTAACGAACAAGGCAAACATAGGAATTCAGAAGTATTATTACTTGAAATTTCATATTTTGCTTCTGACTCGCCACGAGTGAATTTTCAAAACCAACTGAAAGGTATTGTTGGGCTCGAAAAGCAAGAAAAAACGAAAAAGTAATTCAGACCTTCTTTTGTTGTCTGCCAAGCTAGCCCCGCTAGTAGCAACATAATCACCACAACAACTTTCTTTACTGCGAAGTAACTGACATAAATGTTGATGCTACTTTCATTTACTCGTATATATGTCACGAAGCTTTTACACGTCACTGCTCAATATATCTAATGTAGCTAGCAAGTTACAAGAGCTTTGTCTTGCGTACTAACCTCCCACACAAAGAAAACTTCCTCTAGTTGCAATGGGCCGCACTTGACATAATGGCCACGCTGAGCCCACGGCAGACTGCAGTAGTTGGCCTTGTTTTAGGTGCATCGTAAAGAAACGGTTATGCCAAATTGTGCGACATGTGCTACGCTTATGCACCATTTAGCTCGCACTGCCTATCCACTGCACAAGTTTGACACTTAGGCACATAAAATTAGCATTGGTGACAAGCAGGCACAAAGGTACCCGGATTTAGGCAGACGAAATAGGCTCCCGTCATGTTGCGGTAAGCTTACACAAATTTCACATTAAAACAATACCTGTACTCTACTATGCACCCTCAAATCGAAACAAAAAAGATCGATCACTCGGGTCACACGTACGCGGCTAACCGCAACTGTTCGTCCTACTTACTCGCCGAATACTCGCACACTACGACGAGTGGTTGACAAAAGTGCAAGTAACAGGTATGAACAAGAAGGCACTCGTAAAGAAGAACGGTGACCTATACTCACAAGTGTAATCTGGCTCGTCGCTGGCGTTGCTGAGGCAGCTGATATTTTATTTCTCTGCCCAGAACCCGGATGACAAAATCAGTGTTGCCAGGTCTTGGTAAAGAAGTGTCGACGAAATCGGACAAAATCACCCGAAGTGGGGCCAGGGAAGTAATTATTCACAACAAATCGAAAAATGATTTCAAGCCTCCTTAACAAAAAAAAAAGATATTTAGCACTCAGAAAGGCAGCGATGGTGTAGTCAACCAGCAAATGTCAAAATGTACTGTAGCTCAGCTTGGCGAGCTGGTATCACGACCGAGGTCGTGACTGGCGCAATAGACTGTCAAACAAACATTTTTTGTGAAGTAGCATGCAATTGATAGCTTTGTACAGCACCAGCTGTCGGTATAACCAACAAAAGAAGCGTACTAGTTCTTACGACTGTGCAAAGCTTGCGTTGCGTGTCACATGGACACCTATCATAGCGGAGGGAATAAGGCGGTCGCGTTCTGCGCATCGCCATTTCCGACTCTCAGGCTGTATTTAGCTAACGTCTTTACCAAACGTTTGCCTGATTCTGCGCCAAACACAACCTGAGGGGTCTGATGACGATCAAAAGACACCGTTACAGAGAATCAGCAAGAAAAATCAGGCGATCCTCGCAAAATCGCGAAAACCAGCATCAGCTGATCCGATTGCAGCATATATTTTATTTCATCATGCCGAAGTTTTGGATGGTATGCAGCTGCAGTAGTCATAAACTCGACATACGTGAAAAGCCACTGTTTTACGTGCGAAAATGACGCGCAAATACCAAGCGAGAATGATGGCCGTAAAGAGGCGAAGAAGCGCCCAATTTTCGTCCCAATTAAATTAAGTGGTAGTATAAGGTGCTAGGCGTTGTGACAAGGTTGCGTTCAAACTATAGAATTCAGTACAATAATACCGGTTCAGCCACACCGTAGGTTCGACACTTCACCCAGAAATAAACACTGTCTATGCCCTTAAAAACGTGATCCACCATGGTAACATGTGTGTGTACTTTCATCTCAGATACACCTCGCTCTGATTGCGACATACACCAGACCACGTGAACACAATACGACAGCTCGTAAATTACAATAACTAGGCATATAGACGTGCATGCTTTAATAGTAAGAAATGTGCAAAGCCATAACACTCCACCTACGCCTGTCCGCTAGTTCTAACAACAATACAACAGGCCAAAACGTTTATTGTCAATATTTACAGCCCTCCAAGGGAGTGTCACATCAACTTTATTGAGATTCTCAAGTGGGCTTTTTGGCACATGGGACATAAAAACCAATTATTCTTCACAAGTGACTTCAATGCTCCTCATACTTGTTGGGGATACCAGAATACCACCAGGAAAGGCGCATATTTACTGTAGGCAGTAGAGAGATACTAAATGCAACTAGAGGCCATGCCCCAGGCGGCCACTAGACTTCTCAGTAGTGTTTGCATGGACACATACCCATATCTAACATTCCCGTACAATAATAAAAGCGGATCGTGAAAAAATCTTGAAGAGAATATGGGGAGTGATCACTTCGTAATCAGTTTTTCTACTTCCACTCCGAAGCTCAAAAGGTCATATGGTATTGCTAAATTAGCCACTTGAGAGGCTGTCATGAGGCTGTTTGTTGGGCAAGCTCCCGTATAGGTTCATGTATAGCAAAATTCATCAATGACATATTCGTCATCGGCAAATGCGCCGGCGAGACCAATTGCTTCCGCCGAATCTCTAACACTCAATACATTTTAAAAATCCCTAAAAGACAAATAGCAGACAAAGAACACAGCATGCATAACTAGACAGAGGTCAGCAAAATGAACAAATGACTAAAGACGTGAACAGTGCATGGACATAACTGTTCAGTGGAAAATAAGCCTTGTCACGACATTGTGGGAAAGGTACTTGCAGCGAAGGCTGTGCTACCAAGGCATGGCCGCACTCACGCAAACAATGACAGTGGTGATGCGGCGCCTGCAAATGATGCGACGGAGTAAGGTTGAAGACGCACTCATGCAGCAGGGAAAGACTGGTGAATAGCTTGAGACGCTCACGTGATTGACTCGCATGTAAAGGAGCCTCGGGCTGGTCGAAGTAAGTGACCTCACAGCGTTCGGCAGCCGCAGCTCGCACACAAAACCGGAGACGTTTCTTAGCCAATGCCAGAAGACCAGAACAAGCCTGGTCCACGTCAGGTGAAGAGAAGAAGCTCTATGTCATAGTGGGAACCCACTGGGGCCTTGATGCAGGAGCTCTACTGGCCGCCACTCCCGCACCTTGGCCACCTACTTCACTGAACGTGAAGAAGGTGGCCAGGGCAATCTGAACGTCTTCAGACGTTCAGACGTAATCTCAACGTCTGAAGACGTTCATATTATCACCTGAACGTCTTCGTCATGATGGCTGGCGCGGACGCCAGCTGTCACGAGGCTGTTTACTGCGCAAGCTCCCGTGTAAGTTCGTGTTTAGCAAAAATCATCGATGGCATAACTGCCATCGGGAAATGAGTCAACGAAACCATTTACTTCCACCAAATCCCTAACACTCAGAATATTTTAAAAAACTCTAGAGGACAAATATCAGACAAAGAACACAGCATGAATAACTGGAAAGAGGTTAGCAAGAACAAACGACTAAAGACGTGAAAAGTGCATGAACATAACTGTTCAGTGAAAAATGAGCCTTGTCACGACATCACGAGACGAGGTGCTTGCAGCGAAGGCTCTGCTACCAAGACATGGGCGCACTCACGCAAAAGATGACACTGGTGATGCGGAACTTGCAACTGATGCAACAGAGTAAGAGTGAAGACGCACTCGTGCAGCAGGGAATCGCTGGCGATGAGCTTGAGATGCTCACATGGTTGACTGGCTTAAAAGGAAGCGTCGCGTTGGTCGTATTCAGTGAGCTTTCGGCGTTCGGCAGCCGCAGCTTGCACATAAACCGAAGAACTTCTTGTTTCTTGGCCAACGCCAGAAGAACAGAACAAGCCTGGTCCACGTCAGGTGATGAGAATAAGCTTTATGTCCAGGTGGGAGCCTGCTGGAACCTTGATGCAGGAGCTCTGGTGGCTGCCACTCCCGCACCCTGGCTTCTTTCTGCACTCGGTCTTGACTCAGCCACATCTGCCTGGCTTCGTTATTTCTTCTCTCCTGGCTCTCCTAAATCTTCATGGAGGCAACTTATTAACCCAAAGTGTTCACGCCCACACGTGCCGCAACCAAGCGTCATCTTTATCGTCTTCTCTGGTTAAGGCTGATGGCGTGGCGCACATTTTGAACGCGCACAAACACATAACAGAGGCTTACAGGCCGTACCGCTGACACAGCAGCTGCTTAAAACGCTAGACAACTGGGCGGACGATACGAGGAAGGTGTACAGCATACATATCAAGCATATCAAAATAATTAAAAAACTTCAGCACTGGACCCCCACCTCATGCACTTGTGGGAAAGCCGACGCAGCATCGTCAAAATGTGGAAAAGGCAGAGATTGAATAAAGAGCTGGAAGCCAGTCGTAGAATTGTCCTAAAAGGTAATAAATATGCCCAAGAGCTTCAGGCTAGTGATTGGGACACCTTCTGTGATTCCTTGAGGGGAACGCTTTCTACATATAAACGTGGGCAATATTGAAAAATATGGTAGACCCCAAGAACACGCAAAATACTACAACAATAAATTCGAGCGATTCTACGCTAGACTACGCCTCCGTGGTTTGGTGTCCTCAACGAAAACACTTAATTACCGAGTTAGAATCTATAGAGAGGCATGCAGTACGGTTTGTATGCTCTAAATATAGAAGGCGGGATGATTCAGTAACTGACATGCTCAATTCATGCAATTTAGAACCACTGTAAGTTTGAAGACAAAAACAAAAAGTTGAAACGTTAAATCATGTAATGCAAGGGATAATAAAAATACCTAAATACGAGTATAAATGCCTTTCCGGAAAACTTAGCGCTAGATTGAATCATGATGCCCCCATTAAATCTTTCAATGCTCGCACTGACATCTTCCGGTGGTCATTTTTTTCCGGATGCATTAGAACGATGAAATCGTTTATCCCATCGTGTTGTTATGGTACCGATGTGCAATCTTTTGACAGAGAAATTGACGCTTAATTTGGTCATGAATGTATTGAACTACTGCAAATTTCGGTTTCTTGTGGGCATTGCTATTTGAGTGCCAATTTTTTTGGTTTTCTGTTTGTAGTCACAATTGTACTGCTTCCTCTGTTATGACCTTCAAGCGAGGGTCGACGGTAATATAAATAAATAAACAAATAAATAAATAAGTAAATAAATAAATAAATAAATAAGCCCTTCTGTAGAAATACATTGGCAGCGGTGGGGAAACTATATTGGATCTAGAACACAAAGGTTTAGAAAATCGGAAATGTTGTAGGCCCGTGTACTCAGATTTAGGTGCACGTTAAAGAACCCCAGGTGGTCTAAATTTCCGAAGCCCTCCACTACGGCGTCTCTCATATTCATATGGTGGTTTTGGGACGTTAAACCCCACAAATATAATCTAATCAGGGTTTATAAAATCAGGACCTACATTCCTCAATAAGTAAGCAAGAGGTCTACTTGGCTGCATTTCACGTATAAGGCCTTTGGCTCCGGGAGGAGGATGGAATAACTAATTTAATGTTGAGAAATATGAGTGATAAGCAACTTAGAAAACTGACCAAATACTTTTACGAAAAAGCTTGGGCAGGGGAACAAAGCCTTAGCCAATGAAGAAAGGCCAAGATAGTTCTTATTTGAAAATCTGGAAAAGAATAAACCCTCCACAACCTTCGGCCGATATTGTTGACATCATGCGTAGCAAGCTTTTTGAGATGGGTGTGCACACCAGGCTTTCCGAATATATAGGAAGAGAGTATCATCTGTCTCACAACATGTATGGATTCAGACAGCATTTGTCTACGCAGGATATATTCCTGCAAGTAAAAGATGAAGTGATGCATAATGTAAGCACTGGAGGCCGGAACGTAGTCACAGCGCTGCTTTCGAGGCAAGACTTTGGTACAATCAATCATAGGCTACTACTGGATGAACTTCAATCATTGAACTGTGGTGCACGAACATTGTTCTATATCATTTCTTTCCAACCGCACAGCAACCATTGGCATGGAGAACATACGCTCCCAAATATTTCCAATGCCAAGTAGAGGCACACCGCAAGGCGCATTCCTTTCTCCACTCCCTAAATATAGCGATAAATTGACTAGCAATGCAGCTGGAGCGAATTTTGACCTCCAATTCGCGCTCTACGCCAACGATATAACTCCTTGGGCCATCAAAGGCTACTGGTAAAGAAGAAGCAAACTTTACAAGAAGCAATTTACATCGTCCAGGCATTTGCTGAAGATAATGACATGACATGTGCACCAGATAAATCAGGATTTATCTGCGTTCATGGCACAACTTATAGAAACAACTCAGTCATACAACTAAGCATAGGAGATCAAACGCTGCTGGAGAGACAAACGATGAGCATTTCACGTTTATGGCTGCAAACAAACAAAAGAGCAAGTTATATAATCAAAATGCTGAATTGTACACTGAAAAAACATCGCTCGAATTATTCACAATAACAAGAAAGGGCAAAGGACTAAACGAAAGAGAAACTTTACGCTTGATACAAGCATTCATCCTTAGTAGAGTCTTAAATGGACTACCAGATCAGGAGCTCACAGCAACCGAAAGTAAAGAGATGGACTTGATAATACGGGGGAGCATACAAGCTGCCTTAGGTATACCACCTAATGCATCCAACAACAAAGTGGAAGCGCTTGGTTTGTACAACACTTTCGAAGAGCTTGCGGCAGCAACACCTCTTAGCAGAAGGAGCGACTCTGCTCTACAAAGGTAGGCAGAGAAACCCTCACTCGCTTGGCATACCTTACTAGACTACATACTGCTGTGAGAACATTACAACCATGGTTAGAGAAACACGCCAACACATAACCATCTGCCTCATCGTTGAACCCCACATACCAACCAGCCATCTGCCTCATTCCGCGAAGCATGAGTAAGTTGTACCATTAGCGTGAAGACAAGCTCGAGCTCACCAGCTTCAAAGACAGTTTGGCGAAAGCTACAAAGTAGTGTACACCGATGCCACTAGATCAAACAAGAGCTGCGTTATAGTAGCAGTTCAACCAATGCCACATACTCCTAAAACTGTCACAACTTTATTAAAACAACCTGTACTCGACGGTGGAGGCAGCAGCGATTGCGCTAGCTTTTTGAACTAAAGAGGCAAAGAACGCCTTCGCCTTAGTCTTGTCTGATTCCCAGGAAGCCTGCACAATGTGTCTCCATGGTACACTGCCGAATGTCGCCTTTATAATACTAGATCACAGGCTGATAGAGGACTATGCTGTAAATTGGTGCCCAAGCCATGAGGGTATCTCGGGTATAGTGCTGGTGCAGAGTTTCGCTCGTAATTTGAGCAACCGAGTGAGCAACGAAGCCGATAATCGGTACGAAGCATGCACTGCACGCGATATACTCGAGCGTCAATGGAAGACATGACAGCGGTATGCCCCAGCACACAATTCGCTTAAAGTAAACGAAGCTCACCAGCTGAGACAAATTCAGGTTAATACCTATCCACATTTGGAAATGTGGCATCACATAAACGCCAATGCATATGTAACCAATATCCTTGGTGCGAGTCGCAACCGACGTTGCAACACGTCACATGGAACTGCCGGAAGAAGCCTTTGGAGGTTCAGTCACCTCTGATACATATGCTAATGGGGGAGTCTTCGGAAGCTGTCCTCGCTGGACCTGATCTCAAGACCCAAAGGGGTCTCCTGGATCAAGCCTTGCAAGCTGCAGTGGCCACTAGTGTTCTGGAATGGGGCAATCACCATTGACATTCTCCCGTCCCTTTTTTTTTCATTTTTCCCTAAATAAAAAGTTTGTAGGAAGGAGGGCAGGTAACGGCTCACGGCACGGTCGGATGTGTCTCGTAATGTTTCGTTTCGCTGTAAATATTTCAAGCCACTGCTGGCTGACACCTCTATTTCATTCTGTTGAGTTACCCTCTCGAATGCTTTCGCGAAGAGCGATTCAAATGGCTTCCGGGGAAGGAAGCGCACGTTGAAGCTCTCATCGGCTGAACACCTGTTGCAAGTCTGAGAATTCGGGGCTGGTGAGTGAACACCACTTATGTTATTGTAGACGGTTGCTTGCTGGGATAGTTGGTTCATTTCAGCAGTCTAGTTTTTTGCCAATTATTGCGTAGGGGATAACAATATTTAATTTAAAAATTTTAACGTGCTAATCGGTCTCCAGAAAAACGTGCGTACTTGCGGCGTGGCTTTACGTGCGAACGAGTCGTTGACTCAATAATTATTTCAAAATCGTATCTCCGGGTAGCGCAAAGCAGGCCGTTGCGATGAAAGAAAGCAAATCACTCCACTGTTGCCCTCGCATTTGTCGTCGTAGCTAACCCATATATTCGTTCAAAAACCTACGAGCTAATAGTTTTCCGCAGTGGCACTTGAGAAGCATGACATAATTATGGGCGTGGTTTTGCTATAGTGTGACAGAGAAAGCATTACCTAAAAGAGAAACACGTTTTTTTCTGCTACAGTCTGCTGGCCTACCTGATGTGGAAGCAGCTGTATACAATGGGAAATTAACGTGATATATGGCATGCCTTTTAAAGAAGTAGCCCCCAGTGATACATGGGTTATGAGGTACCATAACAAATATTTATAAAATTCTGCTGTTTACGACCTGACTGATCTTATTTGTTTACTTTGGAAAATTCTATGCATTGATTATGATTATCAATACTTGGTGATGTTACTATTTTCCCAGACTGACACGCAACGACAGGATTACTACCCTCGAATGTCCACAATGCAAGCACGTTCAAACATAAGAACGTCCACTAACACAGGTCATCTCAAACGTCACATATGCAATGCTGTATTTCCGAATTCTTTACCACGCACATGTGCAGGGGTGCTCTAGATTGGCCAGAAGCATTAGCTGTCTAGCGTGGCATGGAATCTACACTTCAATAACTTTGAAACTGAAACGCTATAGTGAGATTTTGTGGCACTGCTGTGCTCAACCACACAGGTTTGATCCTTGCCGCAGTGACCATATTTTGAAGGGGGCGAAATGCTTAGACGCTCGTGTGATTAAGGATTCGTTCAAATCGCCTGCCCTGCATGATCCATTTTACGAGGTCCTGCACCTCACCATTCGTTCCAGTTGTGAAGCAATGGCGTCCTCTAAACCGTCTCATTGGTTTCAAAATGTGCAGGAGCGGTACAGCACTGAAACTAGTTTATAATTCTGCTGTACCTTCTACTTCAACCACACTGGTTTGATGCAGCCGTAGGCACAGCTTGATAAACTACATAGCATTAGACGTAGGTGCCGTACCCGCCTCTACAATTCAGCGTGTTTCGCCAAGAAGCTTGCAGCCTATTAAAGTAGGTGAACAGAAATAATGTTTCAATCTTGTCATTCCCTTTTGATATCGCACTGCTGAACTCGTGCTGCTTAGGTTCTGAAGTAGTAGTGCACAGATGTGAACCATTTCCCATTGGTGCAGGAGAATCAAACTGACCTTTGAAACGGGAAGCTCAAAAATGTGAATAGTCTGTGAATATGAGGTGTCAGAGCAAATGTTTTGACAAGCAGTCTTGTCTACTGCCGTGCTACAATGTCATTTGTTTTCACTCTTGGAAGCAAGAATCAAGCTAAACTTGCCCGCTACTGTGCGACTCATGATCACTTCATAGTTGGCATGTGAATAGTAAGTCATATTTGCATTATAATATGGACACCCCCGCAGCGAGAGGCATTAACAGGCTTTCTGAAATTTAGTTGCGTCTTGTGACAGAGTTAAAAAACTAAACCCAGAGCTGTTTGTCTTTGTTGTCTGTGTTCAGCTCATACAAGTTAACAAAAAGTTGCGCCAAAGCTCATAAGACTGCGCTAAAGTTCATACCTTTGCACATATGTTCAAAGGGCTCTTAAAATTATAAGTCATAAAGTTGATGAGCACTTGCAGCAAAGCTTCCTCAAACACGTGAATTCTGTCCTAATGAGTAGGATTGTGTTTATTGGATGTGGTGCTGTTTTTTTTCACAAACCCAAAAACGTCCCAGATTTCTTTGAGCACATCTGCTTCTGTTTAGACTAGGTTGTCATAGCTATATTGTCTACCATTACGAACTGAAATTCTGTGCATTACCTTCATGAAAAGAATGTTGGAAATCACACAGGTAGTTGAAACATTGTGGATTTTGACTTATCCACAGCCACACTGCAAGATAGTACGTATTTTAAGTCCAAATATCTAAACTAGCCGGAAGAAAACTACTTCAGCTTCAAGCACTAGTACACTGAAAAAATTAGCACAATAACAAGTGCGTGATAAATGCGACATTTATTGATCGAGTATTTGGACAGATTTACATCATGTGCCACATATTGATTTCAGGAGTGCTTGCATGCAAGAGAGTGCTCAGAGCTGAGCAGTTGTCTAGTGTAGTGTAAGTGCACCAACAAAGATGTAAAAACAACGAAAATGCACAATGCATACCTAAAGCTTATTTGCTTAGAATTGGGCCCAATTAATCTGTAAGCGCACACCTCATAACTCTGTTCCTTCAGCAACCACGTTCGCTGCATACTCAGCAGACTGGTCATTACTTGCGACGATATTCTAGCTGTAGTAACTGTGTAACTTAACGCTAACAATAAATGTAACAAGCCTGAAATATTAAGTCCATCACCTGAATGCATATTACTCATAATATGGGTTCACGGCTGAGAAATAAAACTAGTGCGTACCCTATCGACACGACGCGACGTTGCACATTTGTGAAGTACTCAATGTAGCAGTGCAGAACGAGATAGATTTAAAACTGCACGCATTTTCACTTGCTTATCAAACAAATCAGCAAAACTACATTTCTCTCTCTCCGCGTGAGCTATCCATCGGCAATATGCAAGTTTCGACGTCAATTCCACACCATGCATTCCCTTCACATCAAGATCAACAATGCTTGAATAGCGCCGCATCCGACGTCAGAATCAGATCTTCGTCCTGAAGCTTTGCTAATAAACTCAATCGCCGCAACACAATAACAGCAACCTTCATTAAACCATTTTGATGTTCAGTTGTATGCATATGCTTGTTAGCTTTCAAGAGTCTTTACACACGGCTTGAATGCTTTTGGTATGTATGAGCGACTTATTTTGATATTTATGGGTGACTAACCATAAACATTCGTTGTGCCGGCTTGGACACTCGCAATAATGATGCATACTTACTTGATTGACGTTATAGCCAGTCGAGGCCAGATAGGTCACCTTGCGACAACAACGACACGCGTGAACCGCGAGTTTGCAACAAGAAAAAAAAACAAATACCAGAAGAAGCGAGTGGCGGAAACCTGCATTCAGTCCACCATCTGCAGTGGCAAAATGCGTTTGTTCATAATGATGATAGTACTATCAGCACCATCTCGCCTCGTGGTATTGCAGTTCAGCACGTCGCTGCAACCAATTAACATGTATTTTTGATACAACAGCCCAAAGTTACAGTTTCCCTTCTCTAAACTTGTGGGTGTTCTGTGGCCTCCCTCAGTGTCTTGGGTAGTTCCTGTACATGATGGATCGTTGGGGCGGGGCGGAGAAAGCAGAGCGTCGGGCGCGTTGAAGACGCTTGCGCTCGGCTTCCTTGGCTTGCGTCTCGGCAGTGTTATCCGCGCGCCATTCGCGTTCTTGAAAGCGATCGCACACGTGGACGCATGTACGGACAAACAGACACACAGATTGAGGGACGGGTGAACGCTTCTCTCCGCTCACCATCATTTATTCCGCGTAAATGTAGTGATTTTTTTCTTAACGCTCTCAACTAAAATTACCAGTGTATGTTCGCGTCGTTGCTTAGTTGATACAAAAGGTCTATCTCCTTCAGTGAATGGCGCTTCAGAAAGTTTAACTGTCATAATACACTTACTCATTATGATACAGTTAGCCATCGTAATACAGTTTAACATAATACAGTTTAACCGTCAATTCAGTTACTGAAAACAGATGTTTCGTAGGAGTACATACGTGATGTTTATAAAACTTCATAGCCACCACTGCATCCCCCAGTTGACGTTCCACGATCATGACAGTCTTTTTTAAAAAATTGCGATTTCTGTCATGACTATGTGGTAGAATACTTTGTTTCCACTCAAATGCTGTTGTACAATTGCTACTGGAACCTTGACTTTTTTTACGTTTGTCAGATCAACGTAGCCGTTGTCATTTATATTTAACACTGACGCGTTGAAATTACGCGCGTGTGTTTTCGCCATTTGTGTGTATATATGAAGTTTTAATATTTTAATCAATTGTGGTACAATAACGCACACCTGCAGCACATTTACATTCAAGGGTATGTGCCTCAGTCTGGTGGAAAGTGTTTCCCCGCGTGCATAATGGGGGTGGCGGTTAAAACATTTGTTTCAAGTAATTACAAGTGAAAGGTTGGGGTGGCCTTTAAGGCTCAACCTGTACAAACTGTGGGAGGAGTTCCTTGTCCGGCACCCCTGTGGCTTCCGCGGCTGCACGCTCCCTGGCCACGAGGGCCCTATGATCCTCCAAGGCCGAGCTGCCAAGCAGGGCACCCTTTCTGCTATCTCGGGTAAGGTGTGAAAGGGAAGTTATTGAGGGACCGCCGGAGTAGATAGGCATGCCCACGCCACGTGGAGCCTATCCACAGGCGGAATATGACAGTGTAGGCATTACCCAAAAAGGCCGTATTGAACTGCCTCAGTATAGCCGGGCACAATACTGTGTTCCCGTACAGGTGTAAGAGCAAGCGCTCGTCAGCGTCTTTCGGTCTCGTTGCCGGTGGCAGAAACTAGCACCTGTTCGACATGTGCATGGCAGTGATGCAGCGAAAGGAGTTGATCGAATTAGGTGCTGGATGATCAGGCGATGGCGTACGAGGAGGTTCCCAGAGCACAATCACCCGGGCTGAGGCAAGGGCTCCTTGTTACTAACTAGTCCGGGTAAGGTGAAAATTCAGTAGTTCAGAAGACTCTAAAACAGGACCTATAGCATTTTTGAAAGGCTGTGCCTCACGCAGTTCACCTGTCTTCATGAGTCTCTCTAGCTAGCCACATTTTCAAGCAGAGAAGAATAACCAATGCACCACGCCAGTCGTGTGGAATGCTGGTCCACTTTTTCTGACTGATCGGTGTAGTAGAAATGGAGGTGGTTTAAGATACATCTCGCAGCGTGCGACTCAGTAAGCCACAGGTACTCGTTGTTGATATGGACATCTTTGAATTCCCCATACATGTTGGTCATGCACAATCTGGGGGACGCTAGTAAGTCTTCGAGATCAGCAGGTCGAGGACACGCTTATACATCTTGCGAAAAATGCGTTCCAGCGCGTTCGCAACGATTTAATATCTTGCCGAAAATGCCGTCGAGTGCGTTTCCAACGCTTATATATCTTGCGAAAAATGCCTTCGAACGTGTTCACAACGCTTATATATATTGCAAAAAATGCCTTTGAGCACCTTCGCAGCGCTTATATAGCTTGCGAAAAATGCCTTCGAGAGCATCCGCAACGCCTCTATATCTCTCGACAAATGCCTTCGAGCGCGTTCGCAACGCTTATATATCTTGCGAAAAATGGCTTCGAGCGCGTTTGCAACGCTTCTATATCTTGCGAAAAGTGCCTTCGAGCGCGTTCGCAACGCTTGTATATCTCGCGAAAATGCCTTCGAGTGCGTTTGCAACGCTTATATATCTTGCGAAAAGTGCCTTCGAGCGCGTTCACAACGCTTATGTATCTTGAAAAAATCCTTTCAGAGCCTGAACAGACAGACAGACAGACAGACAGACAGACAGACAGACAGACAGACAGACAGACAGACAGACAGACAGACAGACAGACAGACAGACAGACAGACAGACAGACAGACAGACAGACAGATAGACAGACAGACAGAAGACAGACAGACAAATAGACAGACAAATAGAAAGATAGAAAGAAAGAAGATAGAAAGATAGATAGATAGATAGCAGTACTCAAAAATTGCTTCACATTTAAAAGGACCCTATGACGCCCTAGAAGGGTGGCTCAACGGACTAGCTAGTATTCCTTATTCTAGTTGTTATTGGAATGTCTACACGTCTTTGGTACTCTATGTTGCTTCCTCGCTACTATGATTCTGACCTACGAGGCCGTATGTTCGTGAATCATGAATCGTGTTGCAGTGTTATCTATTTATTTCATAAACATTACATATCTACTCCAGTGATAAGGCTTTACGTGAAGTAAATTTAATTCTTATACTTAAGCGTCTTCCACTGAAGTAGGTTTACATAGTGCTATCTAGCGCCGCCACCCGAGCAAGAAAAAATGGCAGATTCCAAGTACA
>WOVY01006773.1:0-17881 GCA_013436015.1 Rhipicephalus annulatus | reverse complement strand
GAGTGCCACACAGGGATAGGCCTCATCTTGATACAGTAGGGGGCGATCAAAAGAGCCACATTCCAACCAGCACTCCTATGACCACCATGATAGATGCAAAGAGCGTCAACATTAGGGGAGTCATGCCAGAAGAATGAGTCAATGATATCTCCTTGGTACGTTGTGACGTGGGTCTCGGGAGCTGCATTGGAGGTCACAGTCTCTGATCGTGGCAGCAGTTTGGAGTATCCGCTGCCTCCTAGAACATCAACCGCACTCTCAAGACCAATTTCTACAAACAGTAAATGTACAAACAGCAGGAAGACAAGTTCAGTTTGCATCCTATCCTGTATAAGAAGAATGGTTTTGCCAAAGCTGGCTTATAACAGCATGTACAATACTCAGAGATTGAACAAGACAACTTGGGGCTAGTAACACACATACTTTCATTCAACCATCTTTGGTTTGAAGCATATCGATGTTAATTTGACTAAAACATAAAGATCAGAATCCAAATTATTTTTAGAGACTATATTAGTGGTGCAACTGCAACGAATCTAGTCTATCTCAAGCAACTGTGCGTTCCAGTTGTTTTACTAAAAATTTGATGTCTAATTTGAATAGGTGAGTACTGTACACCATATAAATAACTTTAGAGCAGCATTTTCTTGGTGTAGATTGGCTACTTCTTCACGCAGTCGCCGACACTCCTCAGTTGCTTTTTTCAGGTCCGCTTCTAAATTGCTAGCCTGGAAAAGTGTTAATCGTCAGATATTGCTACATGTGTTGAAAAGCCAATTCATTGTGTGCTTTACAAACAAAAGCACGCAAAACAAACTTGCGTTCACAGGGTACCTAAAAGACTAGAAAATTACTTGGCTGGTATCTCACCACAGCACTGCTCACACCCACAATGCATCACCATGACTATCATCGTGTGACAGCATTACTCCAGAGGAGCAGTCCACACAAATTTCGAAATCGTTAGCCTCTTTCATATGCACTCAGAACACAATTTCCTGCGCAGCAGTGGAATGCTATAGCTTTTGATATTCATCTAACTACAACTGTACTTTGTGCTGCGATAAATGTTTATGAAGTGAACAAATACTTTTTCCCTCTGCTTGAAATACTCTTAAGAGCCATATTCTTGTCCATGCCTTTTATACTTCATTCTGTAACTTTCTTCCAGTTAATCCTGAAATTGAATCATAAATGCTCTAAAGTTTCTCATCATTAATGCTCTATAGAGGTATTATGACTAATCATAGAATCATTTTAAAAAGCTACCTAACATAATAAGCAACTATCACCAAATTCCTCATGAACATGCACGCTGAAACTTGGGTGACCTTTGAAGAACACTTTTCGAATTGGGGCCCCATGTGCGGCAAAGAATGAGACGACATGAGTGCTTCATATGAGTTAGGGTGTGATGCAATAGGCATTTTCTTCTGCCCAAATTTCTGCCTATAATAAAACAATTTGCCACAACCCACCTGCCACACACCCATTTTCCTGTCAAGGGTGTGCTCACTCAGGGGAGGGGGTGTGTGCATTTTTTTCTACAGTACTTAACAAGTCACCGACATAAGCATCCAGAACCACGTTGAGAGCAGCCAGACAACAAAAGCGTGAGTGTCTATTATGATTGCTATCACAAAAGTACTCATGCTATATGACAAGCTGTAAGCATTATGCACTGGGTCCTCTTATGAAGGCGAGTTCAGCAACAAACAAAATTTGAAAAGGGTAACAAAGCAGACTGTTAGTTGAACTTCGAACCCAACTTTCTAAGCACATCAGGCTTCATAAGGTAACACGTGTTTTAAAAATTTATTTTAACAAATTTTCAAAAGAGGGCCTCATGTCGACACAAGTTAAAAATAGCTGGTCATGAAAAATTTTTTCAATAACACAGGAAAACGTATGATTGTTGCAATGAACCAAGACTAACAATGGTGGAAGAGCTCTGACCCCACAATAAAATGAAAAAAAGCATGCCACTAGGTTATGTTTATTGCATGAAGATTATTTCAGATTTGTGAAGTTTCACTTGAAAAACTAATAGAAGTTAGGCGTGTTGGCAGTTAACTCACAAAAACTGCAATAAAAATCTGCAAGACAACAACATTTCCAATATTAACTGCAGAGGGGCTAGAATTCACCAGATTTACAGTTAAGCTTCTAGCAATTTTTTCGTTTGTCTAGTAGTTCTGTACTTTTTGATATGTGGGGTTTTAACGTCCCAAAACAACCATATGATTATGAGAAACGTCCCTAGTGGAGGGCTCCGGAAATTTTCGACCTTCTGGATTGTTTAACGTACCTTCAAATCTGAGCACAAGGCCCCTACAGCATTTTTTCCTCCATAAAAAATGCATCCCGCGACCTGCGGGTCAGTCCTGTACTTTTTTAGCTTGCCTGTCAGCATAACAGGAGGCTTCCGGAATAAGTTGGTGGCTGTTTGAAAAACTCTATTGTAATAGAACAGAAGGCAGCAGAAAGAGGGGGTGGTATTGGAGCATTCATTCATGAAAGTACAGACTGGCAAAGGGTCAAGCAGGAGTGCAGGGAACATTTATGACTAAAAGGGAAAGTTGCAGGCAGGTGACGCTCCTGGGTTTTGTATACTTGTGGGCAGGAGCAAAAGCCAGAGAGAAAAATTACGAAATTGTGCAGTGCATAGAAATGACATTGAGGAACTAGGAGAAGAGTGCGAGGTAATTATATTAGAAGATATGAATGCACACCTAGAAGATATGGATGGATATACCGACCCAACAGGCAGAATGCTAATGGATATGCGTGAAAAGCGTGATTTAATAATTTGCAACAGCACCCGAGAAACGTGAAGGGCAGAGAACATGGGAGGTGGGAAGGCTGCAGTCGACGATAGATTACGCAATGATGTCGCATAGCATGTACGATCGGCTAAGGGTGATGAACATAAATGAATATGGGTCCAGAAGCTTAGGCAGTGACTACAAACGTGTCAAGCTGAGTTTTGGAAGAGAGATGAAAAAAGAAAGGAGGCATTATGAGCATCCTCATAGTATTATTTATTCAGAAAGGCAAATAGAAATGGCAACTAAAGAGATTGAGAAAATAATCACCGAGGATACTAAAATAGAGTGGACGTACACAAATCTAATTCAATTGTTTGAGTTGGAGCTTGCTAAGGTCCGAGTCAAATCAACCGGGAAAAGGAGACGCATACCCAAGAGCTGGTGGGGTGAGGAAGTTAAGAAAGCAAGCCTCCAGGGAACACAAGCCGCTTTAAACAACTACCATCCTATGACAGTGACATCAGTAGTTCACATGCTGATGATGCAGATAGTAAAGGAAAGACTACAGACATGGGTGGAGAATGAAAGGGTGCAGGGAGAACAACAAAAATGGGTTCCCTGAACATAGGAAGTTAGAGGGCAATCTCTTCTCGTTGATAGTTTGTATTGAAATAGCGGAAAGAGAACACAGACCTCCGTGAGCGGCATTTCTAGATATTGTTACGGTTGAATTAAAGGATAGGTGGATTTATTTACAGGGTGAGGATGAAGTTCGGCAGTCGCGGTAAAGATGGAGTCCTCATGCCGCACCAAACAACGTCGTCTTCCTCTTCTACCTGCCCGGCAGATACTACAGCCCGGCTCATACCGTAGCAATCCCCGGTTCACATACGAAGCTCGCGGGGCGAGTTTATGTCACTGGAGGGATGAAACTTCTTGAGGCGAACCACGTGCACCAACTGCGTTCGATTTGACCGACGAGAAGGTGTTGTCTAGCGTGCCACAACGTACGTCAAGTCAGTCAAGCGATCTACAATGACGTAGGGGCCTGTGTGCTGCGGTTAAAAACTTCTGACATAAACCAAATTTTCGTGGGGGGGTCCACAACCACACGAATTTACCTTTGCGTAATGAAATGGCATCATGGCGTTGATCGTATCGTTGCTTGGAGCGATCTTGCGATGCCAGTGTTCGCAAGCGAGCAATTTGGCGGGCTTCTTCAGCGCGGCACAATGTTTCGGCCACGGACTCATCGGTATGGAGCTTAAATGGGAGGATTGTATCAAGGGAGCTGCGTGGTGATCGAGCGTTGAGCAGGTAGAAAGGCGTGAAGTGCGTGGTCTCGTGCTTCGCTGTATTGTATGCATAAGTAATAAATGGTAAGATCTTATCCCAGTTTTTGTTATTGGACGCGACGTACATTGCGAGCATGTTAGTAAGAGTTCGATTGGTACGTTCTACAAGACCATTCGTCTGGGGATGGTAAGGTGTCGAATGCCTGAACTGTGAAGTGCAGAGGCGAAGCAATTCTTCCACAGCGTCCGCGATGAATTGGCGACCACAGTCACTGATGATTACTTGAGGTGGACCATGGCGAAGAACAATGAAGCGTAACAAAAAGGCAGCGGCGTTATCAGCTGTGGAAGATGGTATCGTAGCGGTTTCGGCGTATCTGGTAAGGTGGTCGACGCACACTATTATCCAGCGGTTGTTGTTCGAAGATCGCGGAAACGGGGCCCAATAGGTCGATGCCCACTTGCTCGAAAGGCGTAGTAGGCGGTTCTACGGGATGAAGAAGGCCGTGCGGTGCACTGGTAGGTCGTTTGTGGCGCTTGCAATTCTCGCAGCTCGAGACGTATTGTTTCGTGAAATCTCGCATTCGGGGCCAGTCAAAACGCTGTGGCACTCGATGCAGGGAGCGAATGAACCCAAGGTGTCCTGACGTTGGATCATCGTGCATAGTACGGTGAACGTCGCATCGAAGACTTTGAGGTACAACCAGTGGTTTTGGGACGTTAAACCCCACATATCAATCAATCAACCAGTAAATAACGTGCGCCGGTTGCTGAGTAATTTGTGTTGCACAACAGTTCATCAAGAATGCGAAAGCGACCACTGCCTTTGAAATTCCGAGCATCAACGAACAAAGGGTCTAAAGATGAATCATTCAATATTTCTCGTTTGAAGATATTGGCGTCAGGAAACGTGTGAGAGACCGCAGCAAAACAGATGTCAAGGGTATCTGCACTGTCCTCCGTCGTGGTCATAGGTAGGCGAGAAAGGCAATCAGCGTCCAAATGACGTCGTCCACTTCTGTACGAAATGCGGAAGTCGAATTCTTGAAGGCGTAAAGCCCATTGAGCAAGGCGGCCAGAAGGGTCTCAGAGGGTAACAAGCCAACATAATGAATGATGGTCTTTCCCAATCGTGAATGGACGACCATAGAGGTAACATCGAAACTTCTGAATGGCGAATACAGCCGCTAAACATTCTTGCTCTGTCACCGTATAATTCATTTCAGTCTTGCTTAGAGATCGACTCGTATAAGCAACAACATGCTCTACGACCTGGCCCAGCTGCGGCACTCCTACTTGGGCACGTCGGCCGGCTTGCTCTTCGTGTCGGCACTCTTTTCGATCGCAGTCGCGTCTGTGGTGGGAGACATCAGGGACTTTTACGGGGACGCTTACTTACAGGTTTCAAGCTTCACGACGATGGACTTCGAGCCTCCGAAGAATGGCTTCACGAAACACAAGAAAGGACAAGGGGAGAACGGACAGATACGCAACTGAAGGCCGCGACGTCTTCTGCGCGGACAACTCGTGGAATTCAATTCTAGTGCAGTGGCATGGATTGATGTAGCGCGAGTTGCCTCAGAGGTTCTCTTTGTGAAGTCGGCTTTTGTTGACGTGCAGTGTTTATAGCCAGTTGACCGTGCGCGTCAAGATTTTTTTTTGGTGATGACGAGACGACGACTGTAATCGGAACATTCGTGGGCTTGCCATCCTTTCAACCTGACTCGCACGCTCGTGTGCTGGCTCCGCACGGCGTTGAAGGTTTAGGTGTACTCTTTCTTGTACAGCGTGCCAGATATTTCACTCGCAGCACGGCGCCTGATATCGCAGGCACTTATTAGAGAGTTTTAGTACTGCGTATGCTGCGTACTTGTCGCCATTCTGTTTCACCGCAAACGTGCTCATCCCAAAGATAATTGATATACATATGATTTTCATGTTATGATTAGAAAGTTATGCTCGTCGTACAGTCCTATTATGCCGTACCAATTTCAATCCAGATCCCATTTTCGAAACGGCCAGGGGAGCTGAAAGTTGTAGGCGGCTAGATAAATACGTGGACGGATGGACAGACAGACAGACAGATACGTTCAAACTTGTTGAAGTTCTCTAAGAAATGCTTCACATTTAATAAGTAATATATATTGTCAGCCGACGAGTGCATAGCACAAGGGCCTGCCCCCGAAGTTTGCATGTGACACGGTTTCGACGCTTCAACTGCACAGGCAACAGAAAGCGCCAGTGGGCTGATGAATGGCTTTAGCTCGGAAAAAGGTCTGTCGCGATAGCCTCCATTCGCAATGTCCACTGCGGTACCGGTTTGTAGGAGAAAGTCTCGACCAAGATTCACACGAACACTGAGCCCTGGAAGCTGGACGAAACGAGCACATCTCATTCGGCTTGCCCATCTGACAGTCAACCTCGCGGAGCCCGACGACTGGGGCACGCCTTTCGCGAGGGTGAATGTCGTTCGGCTGTCCCACAAGGGCACTGAATGCTTCTGCAAGTGGGACAACACCTGTTTGCCAAACAATGAAGCGCTTGCGCCCATGTCCAGCAACGCCGAGAATTTTCGACCGACAATGGTGACCGAAATAAATGGCGTGGGAGCACCAGCAAGACTGCTTGCCCGGTACCCAGAGGGAAGAAGCAAGGGTTCAGCCGCTCGTGCCTTCACAAAAAGCTCGCGCTGCATTTGCAGCTGGCGCTGCAAATGCATCGCGCGCTGCAGCAGCAGCAGCAGCATTAGGTTATGCACTTCAGAGAAGCTCAATTCAGTATTAAGAAGGGTATGTAATTTTTCTACTTGTGGAAAATGAAGGAGTGCTGCCGTTATCGGTAAGAAAAAAAGACTTGAGGGAATCATAAAGGCATTTGCCATAGCTTCTGAAGTTGAGGAGGATTGGCCATGAAAAAAAAACAATGGGGGGCATTGAAGATGCAGGAATAATCGACCTCTAGAACCTGGATAGTTTTTCATAACTGTTCGAAAGCATTGCTGAAGTAGTAGTTCTGAGCGATTCTAATGTGTGATTTTAGCTCTTATTTACTTTTTGACACAATAAATAGAGGAGCATTATCATTACACTTGGAAGATTCTTACGTAAGCACTATATGCAACAAGTGAGATGTATTATATCTTTCTGGAACCATGGATGTATTGGGTTCCATTTAGCAAATTTGTGGGACACACACTTTGATAGGCATTATTGCAAAACTTAGGAAGGAGCACGTCTACATTGCAAATTCACTATAGTTTAACCCGTTTATAATGAACTCGAAAGTGCTGCAATAAATGGTCATTATATCAGTGTATCGTTGTATATGGAGTCGCCCATAAAAACGCCCACATAGTGGCCAAAACGTTTTTTGTCTTATTTTTAATAAAAAGTGCGAACAACCCCTCCCCTGACAAGTTAAGCCTTTTCGTGTGCTGAACGACACCCGTTCGCAATGAAATCAGGCCATTCCACTGATGCGTGATCCCGGGCCATTCCACTGACGCGCGATCCACTGACATTGAACCAGTAATTCCTGGCTAGTTGTGTGCAGTATGTCGCTTACCCCTGCTACTCACACTGTCGCATGCCAGTTCGCTTGCAGTCGAATGTGGGCACGTGTTTGTATGTTCTTCGTGCATGTTTCACTCCGGATCGATCGTGCTAGGGTGCGGCGGGTAGCCTGTCCAGTTTTCACGAGCAACGTGCGCAGGCGGCCTCGCACGATGTGGCGGCGGCGAACTTGTGAATGGCAACACGACGTGCTTGTACCACCATAACTCCACCGAGCAGTCATTTGCTGATGACTGTGATAAGCTTTCCAGCAATGCGTCAAAATGGCACGTTCATCACCACTGGCCGCAGGGGCGCCTACGCAAGTAGGCGTTTGGTGTGTAGCGACACCACGAACCCGAGCTAACGGGGGAGTTTCGACTCCCTCCCACGCCTAACCGTGCGTGGTTTTGCCGTGTCCGAGGAAAAGGGGATCCTGGGGGTTGAGCCGACGCTGGGTGATTGGACCGTTAAGGCCCCCCGGCAGAGGCAACACACCCCTTTGGCCCCGGCTTCACGTAGACGGCACCCCTGAGCTGACCCACCCAGGGGAATCGAAAGTCGCCTTTTCCTATCTCTCTCTCCCTACATCTTTGTCTTTATCTCTTAATATTTATCTGTCCTGTCTTCTACTCTCTTCCGTTTACTTCCAAACTTCCTGGCGGCTAGGGTTAACCCTGTGCGAATAGCCTACCTTGGTCTAGGCGCATTGGGTTATAGTGGCGTTGTACGGCTGGCGTCTGCAGGTTTCAGCATTTGTAACCTTGTAGCGTCCCCTCGTTGGGCTCCGTGGTGGGTGGCCGCCAACGCTGCTGAACAACAATAAGGAAGACATGCAGGGAGCATTCCCACTACTGTCTGATCGTACCGGCTTAAAGCCGGTACGCACCGATGATCTCACCAGAGAAGGATTGGCCACCCTGGTGCAGTATCTGGCCACCCCCTCCCGTAGGCATTCGTCAATTAACTCACGGCCCTCAGTCCCCACCAGCTGCGGAGCAACTGACCACGGCGGCGGTCAGATCTGCAAAGCAGCAGAGGGTGCTAGGTATCTCTGGATACGGACAGGCCACCATTGGAACTTGAACTTAGCAACGTTTAATGTTAGAACGTTATCTAGTGAGGGAAGTCTAGCTGTATTATTCGAGGAGCTAGAAGGCATTAAATGGGATATAATAGGGCTGAGTGAGGTTAGGAGGACAGATGAGGCCTATACTGTGCTACAGAATGGGCACGTCATTTGCTATCGGGGCTTGGCAGACAGAAGAGAACTGGGAGTAGGGTTCCTAATTCACAGAAACATAGCTGGCAACATAGAGGATTACTATAGCATTAATGAAAGGGTGGTAGGCATTGTAATTAAACTGAATAAAAGATACAAAATGAAGGTAGTACAGGCTTACGCGCCTACATCCAGCCATGATGACGCTTCAGTTGAAAGCTTCTATGAAGACGTGGAATCGGCAATGAGTAAGGTGAAAACACAGTATACTATAGTAATGGGCGACTTTAATGCAAAGGTAGGGAAGAAGCAGGCTGGAGACCAGGCAGTAGGAGATTATGGCATCGGCACTAGAAACGCCAGAGGAGAGCTACTAGTAGAATTCGCAGAACGCAATAATCTGCGTATTTTGAATACCTTCTACCGAAAACGAGAAAACCGCAAGTGGACATGGAGGAGCCCTAATGGCGTAAATAAGAACGAAATAGACTTTATAATGACTGCACACCCAGGAGTCGTGCAGGATGTGGAAGTGGTTGGCAAGGTAAGATGCAGTGACCATAGAATGGTATGGGCTCGAATCCGCCTAGACTTGAAGAAGGAACGACAGAAACTGATACGCAAGAAGCAAATCAATGAGCTAGCACTGAGAGGGAAAGTACAGGAATTCAGAGTGTCACTGCAGAACAGGTACTCTGCTCTTAGCGAGGAAACCAACCTTAGCGTAGATACAATGAATGATAATCTGACGAGTATCATCACGGAGTGTGCAGTGGAAGTTGGAGGCAGGGTAGCTAGACAGGACACCGGCAAGCTTTCCCAGGAAACGAAGAACCTAATTAAGAAGCGTCAAATCATGAAAGTGTCAAGTACAACAGACAAAATAGAACTGGCAGAGCTTTCGAAGCTGATTATAGACGTAAAGTATGCGATGTAAGAAGGTATACCATGGAGAGAATTGAGCACGCTCTGAAAAACGGAGGAAGCGTCAAAGCAGTGAAGAGGAAACTTGGGATAGGCAAAAGGCGGATGTATGCACTAAGGGACAAAGAAGGCAAATTAACTACCAATATGGATATGATAGTTAAAATAGCGGAGGAGTTTTACAGAGATCTGTACAGTAGCCGAGACAACCACGACCTTAATACTATAAGAACTAGCAGTAACCCAGACGACACCCCACCGGTAATGATAGAAGAAGTGAGCAAAGCTTTGGAGAGCATGCACAGAGGCAAAGCTGCTGGTGAGGATCAAGTAACATCAGATCTCCTGAAAGATGGAGGACAGATTGTGTTAGAAAAACTAGCCACTCTATTTACGAGATGTCTCCTGACGGGAAAAGTACCAGAGTCTTGGAAGAACGCTAACATCATCTTAATACATAAGAAAGGAGATGACAAGGACTTGAAGAATTACAGGCCGATCAGCTTGCTCTCTGTAGTATACAAGCTATTTACAAAGGTAATTGCTAGCAGAGTAAAGAAAACATTAGAATTCAATCAACCAAAGGAACAAGCAGGACTTAGAACAGGCTACTCAACAATTGACCACATTCATACTATCAATCAGGTAATAGAGAAATGCTCTGAGTATAACCAACCACTATACATAGCCTTCATAGATTACGAGAAGGCGTTTGATTCAGTAGAAATATCAGCCGTCATGCAGACACTGCGGAATCAGGGCGTAGATGAAATATATATAAACATTCTGGAAGAAATCTACAGGGGATCAACTGCTACCATAGTGCTTCATGAAAAAAGCAACAGAATACCAATAAAGAAGGGTGTAAGGCAGGGGGACACAATCTCCCCATTGCTATTCACTGCGTGCTTACAGGACGTTTTCAGAAGCCTAGAATGGGAACAGTTAGGGATAAGAGTTAATGGAGAGTATCTCAGTAACCTGCGCTCCGCCGATGACATTGCATTGCTGAGTAACTCAGGGGACGAATTGCAACTCATGATTACGGAGTTAGACAAGGAGAGCAGAAAGGTGGGTCTTAAAATTAATCTGCAGAAAACGAAAGTAATGTACAACAACCTCGGAAAGGAGCAGCGCTTTGCGATAGGTAATAGTGCACTTGAAGTTGTAAAAGATTATGTCTACTTAGGGCAGGTAATAACCGCAGAGCCTAACCACGAGATTGAAGTAACTAGAAGAATAAGAATGGGGTGGAGCACATTCAGCAGGCACTCTCAAATTATGACAGGTAGATTGCCACTGTCCCTCAAGAGGAAGATATATAACAGCTGTATCTTGCCGGTACTTAGCTACGGAGCAGAAACCTGGAGACTCACAAAGAGGGTTCAACTTAAATTGAGGACGACGCAGCGAGCAATGGAAAGAAAAATGGTAGGTGTAACCTTAAGAGACAAGAAGAGAGCAGAGTGGATTAGGGGACAAACGGGAGTTAAGGATATCATAGCTGCAATAAAGAAGAGGAAATGGACATGGGCCGGGCATGTAGCACGTAGACAGGATAACCGCTGGTCATTAAGGGTCACCAACTGGATTCCCAGAGAAGGGAAGCGGGGTAGGGGGAGACAGAAGGTTAGGTGGGCAGATGAGATTAAGAAGTTTGCGGGTATAAATTGGCAACAGCAAGCACAGGACCGGGTTAACTGGCGGAACATGGGAGAAGCCTTTGTCCTGCAGTGGACGTAGACAGGCTGATGATGATGATGATGATGATGATGTTTGAAAAAGAGGTTTCGATCGTGCAAAGCCCAAGTTTTGACTAGTTTCACCATTCTAATCCACCTTTGTTGCTAAAGCCAGAGCCTGCGCTAACCAACAAGTTTCAATGCACTTACTGGAACACTGCCATAAACATGTCATTCCACATCAAGACTGTGAATCGATTTCAGCACCCATTCTCTTACCCTGCTTTTACACTGAACTTCATGCTAAGATTACTACTTGTAGAAAACTATGGAAAGTGTAAACAGGCTTAAGAAATTCAACTTGCCATTATTTTCACATGCAAAAGCCTGCAGTGATGTTTATATAGCCTGCTACAAATGAATAAATACAAGCTCCGCCCACAATAAATAATCCCGGCACACTTGCCTATTGCCAATGTAGAGTTGTGCAAGCTGGTTTTTTTTTAAACCACAGTAGTTTTTTGGTGCTAATGTTGATACCATGCATATGTAAAACTAAAGTTTTCTCGTTTCTACTTAAGATACGATGTTTGACTAAGCAGCGATGTCAGAATCTGATGAAAATTTTCCAGGACGCTTAAGCTGTAAAACTAACAATTTGAACATGCATCTGAAAACTCCAATAACCTTAAACAACCAAAAGGCGCTTGATGTCATAGAAATGAGCAAATGTGATTGGATAGATTGAAATGTAGAGTTTAACGTCCCACATTCTCCATAAGATTATGAGAAATGCCGTAGTGGAGGGCTCCGGAAATTCTGACCACCTGGGGCTCTTTAACGTGCACCCAAATCTTAGCACACAGGCCTACAGCATTTTCGCCTCTATCGAAAATGCAGCCGCCACAGCCGCAATTCGATCTCACGACACGCGGGTCAGCAGCCGAGTAGTTTAGCCACTAGACCACCGCAGGGGGGAGAGAAGGCGAAATGCGATTGGATAGAATGTTTATGCAAATTCTCTCTGGATGGGACTGTGATGAGTGAAGATGGAGCTTGCATTCTGAAGTTGTAACTAACTATATAGTGCAGTGCAACTCCCATGCGAAAGCTAACGCTTACTACATAAAAAAAGAAGGCGAATCAACGAGCAAATAAAAAAAATGAGGGCAACAACCTAAAGGAACATGTTTGTTGAAATAAAACGTGAAAAAATAAATAAAGAAAGAGTCCATGAGCGCAAAAAAACGGCTGTTCTATCAATTAGTGATACCCCCCCCCCCCCAACCCAAGTCTTTTTTCCCGACGAATGTGCAGATTTAAAGCTCAAGAACCTAGTCGAAAAAAATTTCAAAAATTTTACCCCGCGATTGCCGCACCCCTAACTTCAATAGTTGAAGTCTAAATCACCTCCCACCCCTAATTTCGAACCGGATTTTCTTAAAAAATAAGTGCGCCTAGAATGCAAGTCCAGCTATAATGAGAAGGGCGGCTGCGCTTGAGAGAATTCGCAAAGTCTGCTTTTCTGTGGTTTTGAGCAAAAGCAGCAGTTTCTCACAACCAGCTTTCTAAACTTCGCAGTGCTAACTTTACTTTTATGCAAATTTTTATTAACAGACGTGGAAATGAGTGCGAGCGTGGGGAGAGTCTTGAAACCAGCACTCTGGTGAAAAAAGGAGCCGCTCACATCGTGTAGCTAGCAGCGATTCAGCCTAAAGACAAAAGTTCTGTATTTCAACTGCCATAAAGAAATAAGCATTCCCTTTTTTGGTACATTCTAAAGTAGAATCATTAAAATTTTTGCATAACATACGCAACAATTTGTATCGGATTTTAAACAGCTTTTTTCGGTTGTTGCCAAGCTTTCCTCTACGTGCAAATTCCGCGAACTAAAGCTTGCAATTTTTTTTTTGCACAGTTTCGTTCCCGACACTTTAGAATCATAGAATCGCTTACTTGGCGACATTCGATCACTCCCTCTGAATGATTATAAGACGTGGTGAAAATCATGAAGTATAAGAAATTCTTATTTTTCTTATTGTGAATAGTTTTTGTTACTTTCCATATTTTTTGTCTGTTACAATCTTTCCTGCAATGTGTAACCACACTGCTGTAATAGCCCTTTCACAGGCCTGCAGTAATTAAAGAAAAAAAATGGATATTAAGCACGACAAACCGAGAGACTACAGATCTATTTTCATCCCCTAGGCCTTTGACCATACATTGACATTTTTTTTACCTGTTTCGCACTGAGTGAAATGTGGCTGCCTGTGGCCTGGTGACTGCCGTTAGTGTCGATGCTTTCATACTGTTAGTGCCAGCGCACTCTTTAATACTTGCCTAAAATTAATGCTACACTTTCTCAACAGCTGCAGCCATTGTGATAAGGGGCTAACATGAAGGGCTGTTGCATACACATTAAGCAGTGAGAAAGCACAATCCATTGGCCACATAGAAAGCAGGTACACTAAAACCTCATTATAACAAAGTCGCACCTGCCACGTAAATACTTCGTTATATCCTAAAATTCGTTATAAACATTTGTATAACTGTAGCTATGACAGAGCTATTCCTAATATACTTATTTATAACCAATACTTGGTTATATCGAGTCTAGTCACCTAGCTAAAGCTCGATTTTCTTTTAAACTGCAAGAAGTATTTTAACAGGAGATCAATTGTCTGTGCAAATCCTACTTTTGTACACAGACTTCCCATAGCAAGCAAAGAAATGAAACTTGGGTGCTTTGCTGGCTGCAAGCTTTTCCACTGGCGTGATACCGATTCTGCACAACATTTAGGCCATTGAGATCGAAATTCCAGGCAGCAACAGTGCATTATTGTGTTTTGTGCACATACGAGTGCACACTGATTACAAATTATCATATGTGTCCAGCATCTATAGGGCCTATTTTCATTTGTCGCACTGGTCCTTGTTGCACGGTGAACACCTCTTTTGCTGTTTTTCTTGTAAACTAAACAACCCGCGGGCACACAAAATTTGTTCGACGCAATCGTCCTACACCCGCAATTCAACAGTCAAAAATTACACGAAAGATGCACAGAAAGTACCACAGCCCTCAGCTTGTGTCGCACCGCGGAAGCATTTCGGCACGCAAACGATTCTCTCTGTGGCACAGCAGCACTGGAGCCCCTTTTGGCAGCGTGTGAAGCTGCCCCATAGCGCGACTGCAAAGTTTTGAGGAGTATTGAATGATTGGAGAGTTTCCACCAGCATAGTTCGATTCTTGAGGCCGTTTCGTCTTAGGAATGAAATTTCAACAGTCTGCGCCGAATAGAATTTTGCCGTTAGCGTACCTTGAAGTAAGCATATTTGTTCCCTAATGATTCCCTTTCTTGAATACTGAAGAGTGTAGGTGGAGTGATATGGGAAAGCTTGACTATGTGAAAAATTACCGCTTATAACTCTCACTGTTACTTAAATCCAGCTACTATCAGAAAGAATTTGCTGTAATATAACAGAATGCACATTTCTGTTCCCTATGAAATTAAAAAAATTTGTACAAGCCTATAAAAGTCCAAGGTTTAATATGGTGCTGAAGGCACTCACTTTTTATAAGGTAGTGTTCCCGCAGGGCTATGCAGTCAACAACTACTGGGAGTCTATTATAAAACTGTATTCAAATTGAAACACTTTCTAGCAAGCTAAAGCTGCAGTTCCCCCATAACATTGCATTCTCAAACACCGACAATAGAGACTGATATACATTAAAAATATGTATGCACATATACACCCCATAAAGTGGATGGGGGTATACCAGCTGTTGTAGCTCAGTTGGCAGAGCATCGGACGCGTAATGCGAAAGTTGAAGGTTCAGTCACTGCCCATGGTACTTTAGCTTTTTGTACACTTTTCTTCCCATTTGCATTATCTAATAACATCCCCTCTACTTTCCTTGGCACGACTGTCTGTTAGATCACATTTTTAATAAAAGAATAAGCCATGAAACGAATTTCTGTGTGATGATATTGCTATACTCCGCAACAACTTAATGAAGCGAAGGTCATAGAGGTGGGACTCATATTTGCGATGCCACGCTACTAATACAGTGGCTAGCAGCCAATTTCCTTTCTGTTTGCTCACATTGTTACGCAAAATAAACAGCGCATTTGCGAGAACACAGTAACCCACTATTTCGTGGATGCCATGCTCACTCTGGAAACTATGGGAAGGCTGCAAATATGGCGTCATTCAAGAATTGAAAACGAAGACATTCTTGCAAAAGCAAGCAAAAACTTCACCTACAACCTTCCACAACTGTGTGTCTGGAAATAAATAAATCAGCGTTCATTTAACCGGAGAAAATTATAGTAAACAAGTACAATTTACGGCATGGTAGCAGGCAGAGGTTTCGTTTCTTTAGCTGCCACAGTGCCGTTAAGAAAAGTTGTCGCCTAATATGGTGCCAACACACCAATTACACCTACTGCCCACAGTACATACACCTACTGCCCACAGTTTGCACTGGTGATTGGAATGCTATGATGTGTTATACTGTCAGTCTTGCCTTTGGTGCTGCGATCCTGTTTTGCTGTCGCAGCGGTAATCTCTTTGGCAATTGGTTTGCCGGCTTTTGCACCACAATGCCTGGCTTCTGACCAGACGCGGCTGGCTTTGGGTTCGCTCGGAGGGGCTTCTTTGTGGCAGCCGAATTCTCGAGCCAAGTCTGTAAAAAAAAAGTGCACAAAAACCTTGTCAGAGGTTGCATCAAAGGGGCACTAAAGTCAATTAACAATTTACGTCAGAGTGAAATCTCAATGTATGAGAACATCCAAAACGACAATATTAACAGTGCACTACTTAATAGTGAGAAATTCAGGTAAATGCAGAAGAAACAAGCGCCGAAATAGGACATGTTCAAAATAATCCTGATGACATCAGACAGACCGCTTACCATAAATGATCAGTAATCGATCTATCTGCGCTAAATAAAGAACCTTCCATGCATCAAGAGGCGCAATAAAATGCTGCTTGTTCGTTTCTGTTTGATTTGAAAGAACCGCCGGATGTTACCATTGGGAACAGCCCAAGTGACTCGGAAGTTCAATTTTAGTGTGTTTACAAAGACAGGTTGTGCCATCTAGCGGGGCGCAGTTGAAACAAAAATATCTGCAGTTTCGAAGCCATTTGCGGGAAATTGATCAATGGCCGTTGTTGCTGCTGTGGCTCCCGCAGCTTTCGGTCACTGATAGTAGCGCAGTAAAGCCAGGCAAACGTTGTGCACGGTAACAGTGACTCGAGTCTTTCCGATCGATCCGCTTCTTGATGCGGGTAATTTGAAGTGCGCTAACCCAATTCAGACCATTAAAACACGATGTTATTTCAAAATAGGCCCTTCCTAGGCACAGAAGTAGCACTTCAAGGATTTAGGACCTCCATTACAACAATCAACGTCGACCTAACAGTTGCCTTTAGTGTCCCTTAAAAGACGAATGGATCGTTTGGCTTTAGTTGAAGCCGCGGACCATGCGAGACAGAAGATCACAACATTGGTCCTGGTCGGCTCCAATAATAGCATTTCACCCAATGGTGAGGGCACCATAGAATGTGAATTAACGTTTGCCAATCATGGAGCAAGGCAGGGCCTGTCAAACAAACGCAACATACATGAAAGGAATGTCCCACACACTTGTGTGAACACTGAACGAAACGTGCCTTGCCAACCATACTTCCACGTTTCATTTCTCAAGTTTTGTTATCACCCCCAAAACACTACACAATTCTCTGCGCAAGCCGCGCCTGCTGTTTTCGGAAAGCTTCCGGACTTTAGTAGACCATTTCGATAAGATGACGCCCACTCTGCGAACTGTACAGATTATTCTGGAACCTACGCCACCGCCAGCGATAACGCTAGAACACTCGATGGCAAGAGTATGAATGCCGACGCACTTCGCCGCTTGTCAGTTGTTGATCGACGGCCGATGCCTCGTTCACTGGTATCTGTGCAAGACTGCTCCTGTAATCGGACTTTCCATTCTCCGGGCACAGGTTCACCCAAATAAACAGTTATATCCCAACTCAAAGTAGTCTGTCTTCGGCCACGTCACGACCCCGTGACAATACAGTATTGAACATGCCTCACAGGCAGCCTGCAGAGCATTGCATAAGATAGCATCAGCCATTACAAACAAAAAATACAAGCAAAAACCTAACATTGTTGTAGACTAACACGCAACAGAAATCAGTTTGTCACGGAAAGTTTCACTAAGAGAGAATAAGGAATGCAATCCAGAAGATTGCTCCTATATACAATAGCTCTAGGAAGCAGCGACAAGTTAAATGCCTTCTTGGGGCTCTGGATTAATGCCCACAAAATGATTGCATTGCAATTACATCAAGAAGTGTGCTCGGGAGGGCGAAGCTGAAAAAAGTAAAATATCACTGTAAATGTACCTAAGCAACAGACAAAACATCAATA
>WOVY01006772.1:0-74290 GCA_013436015.1 Rhipicephalus annulatus | reverse complement strand
TTTCTTGGTGGCGACATACTTAGTAGGCATACGCATTTTAACCTTTCGTGCGGCATCAATAGCACTCATGGATGAAATGAGGTGCATAAAAAGCATCACATTCAATTTTTCAACATTCTGGGAAACGTGATACCCCTAGCAGTCAATACGTGAAAGCACGATCATATACAATTGGTGGAGTTATACGTGCTGCTACCAGCATATGGGTGTTCTTTGCATCCCCCCTCCCCATTCGAATACTGCTGCCGTGACCGGAAGTCGAACCTGCGTCCTCCAGCAAAGTCACACGACACCCAATGAGGCTATGCTATTACGGTAAGTGAAAGCACAAAGGGAAACAGGCTGCGTAGTTTCACCGAGAGTTTATTTGCCAGACAGAGTCACAATCATCTTAAACGTTTTAAACGTCATCATACCTACACTTTTGTGAACACTTTTGTGTTTACATTAGGGCTTCCCCAATATAAACAAAATAATTAAACGACATTACAACGTTCTGTAAAAAAGTGAACGTCTGAAACGCGCATTTCCGTCCGCTCTTGGAGTCGTTTACCGACAACCACACAACCTCAAAGACATGCTTGTACACTCTCAAATCAATACCTCACCCCCTAATAATTCATGCCGACCTTGTTTATTGTCACGATGTGTTGTATGTAAAGCGATGCAAGAAACCACAAAGCAACCAGCACATAATCCAAGTTTTCGATTAACATACGAGGAAACCTAACATGCGATTCCTCTAATGTGGTATACCTACTCGAATGTAACGTGTGCAGAATGCAGTACATAAGAAAAACAGAAATACCATTTAGGATTCGCTTCAATTATCACAGAACCCATTGAACTCAGCCCCAAGTTTACCTCTATCAAAACATCTCAATGTTCCCGACGATGAATTCGACAAACTATCAGTAACATTTTTAAAGACGGGATATAAATCAAATCAGGAACGTGAACAGTGAGAGTCATACCTTATCCACCAATTTAACACCCTCGATAAAGGAATAAATGAGAATCCGGGTACACTTCCAGCAATTAAAGCATTAGAACACAATAATGGCATGATGAGAATATAAACTCAGTTCACGGCACTGCAGCTGCGAAGGGCATTGGACAACTCAAAATATTTCCAAGCGTACTCTTCCTAAGTACAGCTGTCGTCTGTTTCTGTTTTTACCTGACTATCGAATCAATTGGGTCAAGCATGGCATGGCCAACAGCAACCATGTACACAATCGTGAGGCCCCTACTGCAGGCGTAATCCTCAAGCGGGCAAAAAATTGATATTGATTATTTATTTATTTGGTAATACTGTCAACCCTCTTGGACTGTCATAACAGAGAGCACACACTTGAAGAATGTACGATGTTCATAAAGTTCTTAATACCTTAAAAACTCACAATGAAAATCGGCATTTTCCTAAATGACATCTCAACATTGAAATAACAATTCAAGAACAATTCAAATTCACAGTCATTTTTCAAAATATCTGCTATGGACATGAAATCTTCTACATCACTTGGCACTGAAAAAAAAAATTTATTTAGCAATCAAGTAAATGCGCGTCTACAGCATTTTAAAAATCATTGACATCTTTTAAAACAACAATTTTGTTCGGCAATTTGTTCAACATTTTTATGACATCTGGTAAAAAAGAATATCAAAATGTGTCAGTATTTGTACGGTATGGTTTTAGGACGCAATCGTGGTTAGTTCGCGAATTCCTTTTGCCTGAAGAATATAAATATTTGAGCTTATCTATCTTCAGTTGGTCATGCATTATTTGAAACAATACTTTGAGCCTATATTTATTTCTTCATAGTCCAAAAGGATCTAGGTTGCATCTCCATACATCACTGTGACTGATTCCTTCCTTCGGTACGTTGTACAAATAAAGCGTGCCGCTGGTCTCCGTATTGTTTCTAGCTTCTTAAGAGTAACTTGGTGGGGACTCCAAACAACGGATGAATATTCTAGTACTGTCCTAATGAAGGTGGTGTATGCAATATGTTTTACGTCACATGATGCATCCTGCAACTTCTTCCTCAATAATTACAACTTTTGATTGGCTTTCGTGCAAACGTAATCTATATGCTCATTCCATGTTACTTTTTGCGTAAATATTATCCCGAGGTACTTGAACTGGGTCGTATTTACTAACAAGTGTTCACCTATTCTGTGCACAAAAGAATGAATTGTTTTCTTTTTGCTGATGTGTGTAAATGAAGATTCAGAATAATTTATTGCCATTTTTCATTTTTACACCAGTTATCTAAGTTTTGCGAACAGTTATGAATTTTAATTTGGTCTTCTAGTTTAGTAATTGCGGCATAGATTAGGCAGTCAGCGCACCCGCTTGCCAGCCTCTGCCGCAATATGCGGCACCCCTCTTTCAACGACGATATGTCGACGAGGCGCTGAGTGGATAAAGGCTTAAACTTTTTAAAAAAGCTTTTTTCACCCACACCGAACCAGAAGATCCAGGAGGCGCGGTCTGGTAGGGAACAATGCGTTATTGAAAAGAAGGATACACAGACTGCAGACATCCTAAACGTGAAAGGAGAAAAGGAAGAGAGAGGGGGGAAGAAAAAGGAAGAGTGAAAGAGGGCGCCCGGGAGAGTCCACCTTATATTCTCTTTCTTTATTCCTCTTTCTCTCTCTCGCAAGCTGAGCGCCAACTCACTGTACCCTCAATCCTGATGAAGGCCAGACTGTGGCTGAAACGTCGAAATAAACCGTGTTGCGACTGCTCACGGAGGATCTACTTGAATATATATATTGTAATGAATTAATGAATCTGAATAACGGACACTCTGCTCGCGATGAAGAAGACGATGATGATCGGTGGCTGTAGGAGTAGCTCGCGCACGCTGCTCGCCATTAGCCAGACCTGCCTGATAAAGCACATTTTGCCAAGCTGCGTCTCAACCTTTTTCGACGTACAACACCTCTATTTTAAGTGGTGGAGGAGCCGGGGTTCCCATCAACCTGGAACTTCGCAATCGGACGCTACCCTCACCGTTCACCATGACTGCTCCTGGCCCTTCTCAAGCTTCCTTACCAACGACATTCTACTGTACTGGCGTACCTCGGCAACGCGACCCACCAATTTTTCGCGGCAACGACGAACAAGACGTCGAGAACTGGCTCGTCGAGTACGAAATCGTAAGCGCTTCCAACAAGTGGAACGCCTGCGACCAGCTCACAAACGTGCGCTTCTACCTCGCTGATGCGGCCAGCCTCTGGTTCAAGAACCACGAAGGCGAAATCACCAACTGGTACACCTTCAAGACCACTATCGCCGCGGTCTTCGGTCGCCCCGCCGTGCGCCGGCTTCGCGCGGAACAGCGTCTCCGTAGTCGAGTCCAGCGCAGAGACGAGACCTTTACAAGTTACATTGAAGATGTTTTGTCTCTTTGCAAGCGCGTCAATGAATCTCTAACCAAACGCGACAAAATCAAGCACATCATCAAAGGAGTTGACGACGATACCTTCTAGATGCTCGTCGCTTGGAATCCACAGATCGTCACCGATGTTGTCCTGCTCTGTCAGGAGAACGACGAGTTGCGTAAGCAGCGTGTCTCGACGCGCAGGGCCGCTGAAGATACGGCTGAAGTTTCCGCCCTCGTGCACAACGTCGCTGCTGATCACACCATCTTACTGCCCCACATCAAATAAATCATTCGCGAAGAAGTTGCGCGTCAGCTTTCTTTTGTGGCCGAAGCATCCGCGCCAGTCACCTCGTTAGACCCACGTTTACGCCAGGTCATTGAGACACAGGTCACGCAGGCACTGCCTCCATCGCCATCCGTCCCTACGCCATGACCTACGCTGCTGTCGTTGCTAGACCCCCAGCCCCACCTGTCTCTGGCGCATACCGGGGCACCGGGTCCTCCTACTCTACGACGCTGCCTACATGCACGGCACCCCATCCCGTTTCGCCCCATGCACCTTCTGTCGTTAACCCATGGCGCACCTTTGACAATCGACCCATCTGTTTCGCATGCGGTTTCGTGGGACATATAGCACGCTACTGTCGCCGTGGCAACTTCCAGCCTCCAGTCCATGGGTATTTTGCAAATTACCAAGCTGCCCAGAATCCCCAGCGACTATCTTCTTTTATCACCGACTCATTGTCTCCACGACGCCCTGTCGATTCTCGCCAGTCATTACCACCCCGTCGCCGATTTGTCTCCCCGATGCTTCGACGCACGAGCCCCACTCGAGAGGAAAACTGACAGCCGCAGTTCCGGAGGCAAGAACTGCGTCGTCGTCGAACTTTCTAAGACCTCCTCTTTGTCCGACCAACGAAATTGATGTGCTAGTAGAAGGTGTTGCTGTACGTGCACTTGTCGACACAGGCACCGTCGTTTCTGTAATTAGTGAAAAACTATGTCGCGATTTGACAAAAGGTACAACGCCGCTTACGAATCTTGCTCGGCGTACAGCCCCCTCCCATTTCATCGCGCCGACAGCTCAGTGCACAGCACGCGTTTTTATTCAAGATGTTTGGTACGCCGTCAACTTTGTTGTTATCCCACTTTCATCTTACGACGTCAAACTAGGATGCGATTTCCTTTCTACCCATCAGGCCCTCGTCGACTGCGCTCGTGCTGAACTCACGTTGACGAATCCGTGCCTTTATATCAACCACCACAGTCCCTCGAAAGTGTTTGCCGCAGCTGACGTCCGCATCGCGCCGTTGTCCGCCGTCCTAGTGCCTGTGTTTTTCCCTGCTGCCACTAACTCGACGCTCTCATTCCAACCAACTATAGCTAGTGTGCAACACCGAACCATCGTCCTCCCGTTTGCCGTCATCAACTTTTCGAATGGTTCGGCGGTACTTTATGCGTGCAACGTTTCTGCTTGCCCATACATCCTGCTACGCGGCGAGTGTCTGGGAAGCCTCAAGACCTTAAATTGTATTGTCGAAGACCCGATCTATCCAGACAACTCATTTTTACCGACTTGTGCCAATACACCCGCAACTGACGCTAATGAACCTATGCATGTATTCCGCAAGTCCATTGATTGCAACTTCACGCCTGGGCAGCAGAAACAGCTGATCAAGCTCCTACAGCGTTTTCGGGCCTCGTTTGACCACAATCAGCCTTCCTTAGGTCGAGAGTTCACTGTTGTTCACCGTATAAATACCGGTCAAGAGACGCCATTACGGCAGCGTCCATATCATGTGTCAACTACCGAACGCCGTGCCATCAATGAACAGGTTGACGACATGCTGACACGGGGCATAATCGAACCGTCAAGTAGTCCCTGGGCCTCTCCAGTTGTGTTGGTGAAGAAGAAGGACGGATCCATCAGGTTTTGCGTGGACTACCGATGTCTCAACCGAATCACGCGCAAGGATGTCTATTCGCTGCCACGCATTGACGATGCCTTGGACTGCCTACAGGGAGCCGAATTTTTCTCTTCTTTAGATCAGCGCTCTGGATACTGGCAGGTACCCATGGCAGAGGCCGATCGCGAGAAAATAGCTTTCATCAAGCCCGAAGAATTCACAGTCATGCCCTTCGGCCTCTGCAGCGCGCCAGCTACTTTCGAGCGAATGATGGACTCTATCCTTCGAGGCCTCAAATGGAACGTTTGCCTTTGTTATTTAGATGACAATGTCGTCTTTTCAACTGATTTCGCAACCCATTTAACCCGCCTCGAGAAAGTCCTCGCGTGTATTTCTGCCGCGGGGCTGCAACTGAATCTGAAGAAGTGCCATTTCGCCGCTCGAAAGCTTACGATCCTTGGCCACGTGGTTTCAAAAGACGGCATTCATCCTGACCCTGCCAAACTTACAGCCGTTTCAGCGTTTCCCAAACCGACCACCATGAAAGAGCTCCGAAGCTTTATGGGCCTGTGCTCTTACTTCCGGCGCTTCGTCCGCAATTTCGCGGCAATCATCGCTCCTTTGACCAAGCTCCTCGCCGGCTCTAGAAACCTTTCAGCCTTGTCTGCCACGTGTGACGATTCATTCAATGAACTGCGCCGCCTTCTCACGTCGCCGCCTATTCTGCGACACTACGACCCATCAGCACCCACAGAGATCCACACCGACGCTAGTGGTGTCGGGCTAGGCGTTATTCTTGCACAGAAGAAAGACGGCTTCCAAGAGTACGTGGTTGCCTACGCAAGCCGAACACTTAGCAAAGCCGAAATCAACTATTCCGTCGCTGAAAAGGAATGTCTGGCCATTATTTGGGCGATAGAGTAATTTCGACCTTACTTGTACGGGCGCCCTTTTGACGTCGTGACTAACAACCACGCCCTCTGCTGGTGGTCGTCACTGAAGGATTCAAGCGGTCGCCTCGCCCGATGGGCATTACGCCTCCAAGAATATAATATTCGCGTGGTCTATCGCTCTGGCCGGAAACATTCGGACGCAGACGCCCTATCCTGTTCGCCCCTACCCCCTGACTCGGACTGCTGCCAAAGTCTAACCTGTGGTGCCACTGCCGTCACCATCGCCGACATGCCATCTGAGCAACGCAAGGAACCTTGGGTTGCTTTGATTCTAGACATCCTGGCTGGGCGGATGGCTTCCCCCCCTTCTCGCACGTTGCGTCGGCAAGTCGAGCACTTCGCCACTCGCAACGACGTGCTGTACCGACGCAACTACGCACCCGGTGGACGTCAGTGGCTACTCGTGATTCCACGTCATCTTCTATCCGAAATTTGTTCCACGTTTCATGACGACCCCCAATGTGGCCACGCAGGTTTCCTGAAGACTCATTCTCGCATACGTCTCCGATATTACTGGCGTGGCATGTACCGTTTTACACGACAATACGTTCGGGCCTGCTGGACGTGCCAGAGACAAAAAACTCCCCCGTATCATGCCAGCGGTACCTTTTACCCTTACCATGCCCATCCCGACCATTCGACCGCGTCGGCATCGATATCTATGGTCCCCTTCCCAACACTGCTGACCGTAACCGCTGGATCATAGTGGCCGTCGACCATCTCACGCGGTATGCCGAAACTTCATCCCTTCCCTCGTCTACAGCAAAAGACGTTGCGACTCTCGTACTTCACAACATCGTATTACGTCATGGAGCACCTCGGGAGTTACTGAGCGATCGTGGTCGCGTATTCTTGTCAGACGTCATCACAGCACTGCTGCGTGAGTGCCACGTCGTTCACCGCACTACAAGCGTCTATCATCTCCAGACCAATGGAATGACACAGCGCTTCAACCGCACCCTTGGTGACATGCTGTCTATGTATATTTCGTCAGACCACTCTAATTTGGACCGAGTGCTCCCGTTTATGACGTTCGCCTATAATACCGCCATTCAAAGCACTACTGGGTTTTCTCCTTTTTTCCTCCTTTACGGACGCGAAACTTCTTGCACTAAGGACACCATTCTTTCGTACAAACCGGAATCCTCAGAGTCCACAACTTTGTCTCAAGCCGCTACATAGGCTGAAGAATGCCGCCAACTGGCAAGATCATTCACAACCCAAGGCCAAGGACGCCAAAAGCACCACTATGACGCATCAACTAACACTACTTCCTACGATCCAGGTTCACTCGCCTGGCTGCATGTCCTTTATGTTAATCCTGGCCTTTCTACCAAGTTGGTCTCCAAGTATCACGGCCCATATCGTGTGCTACAAAAAAAGTCACCAGGGAATTACCCCATTGAGCCACTGGAACCATCTTTTGACCAACGTCGTCGTGGCCAGGAAATTGTCCACGTCTCGAGACTTAACCCTGCTACGACCCTCCCGTGTTTACTTGTCCATAGGTCGCCAGGATGGCTCCTTTTTCGCGGGGAGTAATTGTAATGAATTAATGAATATGAATAAAGGACGCTCTGCTGGCAATGAAGAAGACGATGATGATCGGTGGCTGTAGGAGTAGCTCACGCACGCCGCTCGCCATTAGCCAGACCTGCCTGATAAAGCACATTTTGCCAAGCTGCGTCTGAACCTTTTTCGACGTACAGCACCTCTATTTTAATATATATATATATATATATATATATATATATATATATATATATATATATATATATATATATGAGTTCTAACAGACAGTAATGTCAAGTAATGTACAGGGGAAGTTATTAGAACCAATGGAATGTAAATAAGAAGAAAGAAAAGTGGATGAAAAAATAACCAGCCTTGAGCAGGAATCGAACCTACGACCTTAGAATAACGCGTACGATGCTCTAACCACTAAGCTAACACAGCGGCCTTCCCTCCATTCACTTTTCTGGGTTTATATGTGAATTTAGAAGTAGGAGTGACAGTCAGCGCCATCTATAAGCCAAGCGACGAGTGTGAAAACACTCTTTTAAGCACATGTTTGGCGTCACATAGAACATGAACAAATTATGAGCGGGCAGCTGATTAATAATCCCTCGTCAGCTGCCCGCTCATAATAAGTTCACGTTCTACGTGAACCTATTATGCTTATGCCTTGCTTATAGAAGGCGCTGACTGACACTCTTACTTCTAAATTCACATATAAACCCAAAAAAGTGGATGTGGGAAGGCCACTGTGATAGCTCAGAGGTTAGAGCATCGAAGTCGTTATTCGAAGGACGTAGATTCGATTCGTGCTCACGGCTGGTTATTTTTTCACCCACAATTCTTTCTTCTTATCTAATTTCCAATTGTTCTAATAACTTCCCCTATACATTCCTTTGCATTACTATCTGTTAGATCTCATATATATATATATATATATATATATATATATATATATATATATATATATATATATATGCATACATTAGTAGAGAGCACTTGGTCAACACGCCCACACTTTGATATGAATTTGATGCACAGAGGTGACACGACGCGCATTCTTAGATACAAAATTCAGTCACACTTATGCAGGCTGTGAAAAGGGCTGCGCCCTTTGCCGAATTTTCGAGTCCCATGTACGATGATCTTCGTGCTATCACGCCTTTTTCTCTTATTGTGCTCTGTGTCTTAACATCTACAGATACCACAATAGTTTGTTTAACCCTTTGAGACGCTATGCACCCAATTGGGTACATCACTCTTTTTACATATTTGCATCAAGTAGAGACTAGCAAAGAGCAAGATCCCTAGTAAAAAATATGGCAGCATATCCACGGAGTGAATGTTGGAGAATGGGGCGAAGCATCCGTCCGTCCATTCGTTATTGCTTCCGTCCGTCCATGCGTCCGTGTGTGTGACCGTCCGTGCGCCCATTTGCCCGTCCTTCAGTGCGTCTGTTCCTGCGTCCGCACGTCCATCTGTGCGTCCGTTCCTGCGTTCGTCCATGCATCCGCCGCTGCGTCCGTCCATGCGTCCATCCGTCGGTACAACCATCCGTGAGTCCGTTCATGCATCTGTCTGTTTGTCCGTTTTCTCCATCTATTCATTACTCCAAGTTCCACCATCTCGCAACTTTTCATCATACATTCCTCATACAGAAGCACCGCCGTCCATCGGACATTCCAAGAACTGAACGAGAGGAGCCACTGGCACAATTTCTTACGGCTTGCGCTTCGTGTCTACTTCCCAGCTTTAACCACCTCGAGTTCATGGCGTATACTACGCGGAGGAGCGGCTACGCGGAGGAGCGGCAAGAGTTTTGAGCTCGCCTCCTCTTTTTTTCGTTTCGTTTTCTCCGCTCGGGATGAACCAATTCAAAAAAAATTTTGTAGCAAAATATTTCTCATCGGACACGCAACAACTTCCACTGTCTAACTAAAATTTGGTGTGGGGCCTGGTGAGTGGCCCTTTAAAGGCAATCTCTGGCAGTTTTTTCAGGTCAATGAATCTCAATGAAACTCGCTTATTATGTTTCGCTGCACATTTTCGTCATTTTTGCGAAATCGCAGGTTTGAGTAGTGCACTGATTGTTTGCAAATGTATTTAAAAGATTGTCTCGAAAAGCTCAACACTTGGAAGAATTATTGGCAACACTGTCTGTGGGACGTCATGTTTGACACGTCAATGAAAGTGACGCAGCCGATGGCATCGCTAATTTGGCCACTACAGTGTATATTGTGCTTTCCACGTGGTGACAGCGGCGGTGTTTGGCACGAGTATATCGCGAGAATGCTTTTGCTTTTCCTCTGTGGTGTTTGGCTGGTGCTTCACTGGACTGGCTTTCACAGCTTTCATGCTGCGCGCCGGTGGAACCAGCCTACGGCTTCCGGCTCTACCAAATAGTACGTCATACGCAGACAGGGCACTCGGCTGGGTTTCAGTTTTGGTATTGCACAATTTTGCCTATTAAAATTTATTTGCGAATTTTTTGAGCATTTTAGTTATTGGGCTCGTGACAAGAGTGTCTCAGGAACATAGAAACACGATAACCTTGACATGGTCGGAAAAGCGCCGGAGTTGGCCATAAGGTATCACATGATCTTCTTCTGTAGTAACCACCTCTCTCGCATATGTGCCACAGGGAAGTTTAGTCCTTGGAAATTCATTGTTTGTTGAAAAGATGCCTCTTCACATGTCCGCTAAATGGCGGTACTTGTGTAAAATCAACATCTTTTTGTTTTCGGGGGGGGGGGACGCGAGTCTTTGGGCTTCAAGATAGGTAGTAACGCGGAAAACAACTAGGGAGACTGTTTTACAGGTGGTATAGGCAGACACGATTCCGAAGTGGCACCAATATCTAAGACACGTGGAGTCTGGGACAGACATTGACGTAGACACGATCGACGAGCCAATTCAGACGTAGGGTATATTAGCATGCAGGGTGGCAGAAATACACCGAAGTGGGGAGAGATAGAAAAACAGCTAAGGTAGGAGAAGGTGATGGCACATGGGTTTGTAGAAACACGTCTTAGGGACAAGAAACAACCACCTAACAATCCGGACTCTGCTTCGGAATATTGTATTGGAACAGAAGGCACTGGAAAGAGGGGTGCCATTGGGGCATTCATTCATAAAAGTACAGACTGGCAAAGGATCAATCAGGAGTGTAGGGGACACTTATGGCTAAAAGGGAAAGTGGCAGGGCAGATGACGCTCCAGGGCTTTGTGTACTTGTGGGACAGGGGCTAAAGTCACAGAGGAAAACCAAAAAATGGTGCAGTGCAAAAAGAGTGACATTAACGTAGTAGGACAACAGTGTGAGGTAATTACATTTGGAGATATGAAAGCGAACATAGAAGGTATGTATGGATATTCTGACCTAACAGGCAGAATGCTAATAGATATTTGTGAAAGGCAAGATTTAATCATTTGCAACAGCACCGAGAAATTCGAAGGGCCGATAACATGGGAGGTGGGAAGGCTGCAGTCGACGATATATTATGTATTGATGTCACAAGGATGCATGATTGCCTAAGGGTGATGAACATAAATGAATATGGGTCCAGAAGCTTAGGAAGTGATTACAAGCATATCAAGCTCCAATTTGGAGAACAATGAAAAATTGAAAGGAGGGATTATGTGCAACCATGCGGTAATATTTATTCAGAAAGAAAAACAGAAATAGCAACGAAAGAGATTGAGAAAAGAAATCACGGAGGAGTCTAAAACAAAGTGAACGTACACAAATCTAACTCGTTTGTTTGAGTTGAAGTTTGCCAAGGTACGAGTCAAATCAACCGGAAAAAAGAGACAAAAACAAGAGCCGGTGGGTTGAGGAAGTTAAGAGAGCCATACTAAGACGTCAGGAAGTCTCCAGGGAAAACAGGTATGCTAAACAGAGGGACAAATTCGAAGATGATGTCAAATGAAAAGGGGATGACTTTTTGAGCTGCACAAGGAAAGCGTCCAATCTGATCAATGAAAAGATTAGAAAAAAGGGGGCCCCATAGATGGCAGAAGTAAACAAATAGAATAGAAAGGCAGGTGCGAAGCTTCCAAACCATCTCAATTCATCTCTCTTTGAGTAATAAGACAAGCGTGGAACAATGTGTTATAATAGCAGTTAAATGAGTCAGACTTTAAGGGGATGAGGCAATAGAATATATTTAATAATGATGACAGAAAATGTAAACACCAAGAAAGCAATGTGTGTACCGTACCAGTTGAGAATGAACCAATTAGCACAATGGCTCCACTGTGACAACGACAGTACGAAAGGGCAGTAAAAAGTGTTCCTAATATCGCATCAACAGGCCCTGATGGCATCCCAATTACGCTAAGAAAGAAACTAGGGGCAAATTCTAAGCAAACAGTAAGAGAGGCAGCGAGGAAAGCAATAATGAATGGTGAAGCCCCCAATGCGTGGAAACTAAGCAGGAGGAGCATGATCTCTAAAGAAAGGAGGACAAAGAGAATATAAATAACTACCACCCTATAACAGTGACATCAGTAGTTTACAGGCTGGTGCTGAAGATAGTAAAGAAAAGACTACAGACATGGGTGGAGAATAAGGGGGTGCTAGGAGAACTACAAAATCAGTTCCGTGAACGAAGCAGGTTGGAGGACAATTCGTTTTCATCAATGCAGCGTATTAAAATAGCATAGAAAAAACAGACCCTTGTGGCTGGCGCTTCTAGATACCGCGTGAGCTACCACCCGATCTAAAGAGCGCAGCTGGATACATCCATTCATCTCTCTATTCATCCAATATTTGATTAAAAGATGTGAGATGGTGGTACTTGAAGTGTTCACTAGACGGATGGACATAGAGACAGACAGACGCAAGGACGGACAGGTCGACCCACGGTTGGACGGAAGGACGGAAGCAAGAACCGATGAATGTACGTAAAGGCATATATATATAGTGGGAGTAATAATTCAATGGGCCAGTTAGTCTTCGTGAAGGTATGGACAACGGGAGCGTTGTCAACAAGGATAAATATATTTATTTCCCAACAGTTTCGAGAGGGGTCCTTCCTTCATCAGGGGATAAGTTATACTAACATGAACTTGCAAACTTCGATGCTGCCGCGTCCCTCTCGCCTTGAAAGATGTTTGCGAGAGTGAGAGAGAACTAAAAAAGAAAGAAAGAAAGAATTAAAGAGAAGAAAAAAGACAAAAAGTAAAAAAGAAGAAAAGAAAAAAAAGAAAGAAGGTAAAAAGAAGAACCACTGTAATACTGAGAACGAAACCAAATGTCCGTGTACGTCCACATCCGGTTCTAATCCCGTGCTGGTCCGACCGACCCATTAAGGTCCGAACCATTAAGGTCCAAAGAGCCGACCGACCCATTAAGGGGAAACCTTTTCCTTACGCACGCCGTCACGGACCCCTCCCGCCACCGCGGCGACAATTTTGGGTGGCCCGACACACGTCGAGAACTGACCAGCACGGGATAAGAACCAGATGTGGACGTACACGAACATTTGGTTTCGTTCTCAGTGTTACAGTGGTTCTTCTTTTTTACCTTCTTTCTTTTCTTCTTTTTCTTTTTTCTTTTCTTCTTTTCGTCTTTTTTCTTCTCTTTAATTTTTTTCTTTCTTTCTTTTTTTAGTTCTCTTTCACTCTCGCAAACGTCTTTCAAGGCGAGAGGGACGCGGGAGCAACGAAGTTTGGAAGTTCATGTTAGTATAACTCATCCCCTGATGAAGGAAGGACCCCTCTTGAAACTGTTGGGAAATAAATATTGCTACTGTATGAGCCAGGCATTAGTATGTGCCGGCGAGGTGAAAGAGTAAGACGTCGTTGTCTGGTGCGGCCTGAGGACTTCATCTTTACCGCGACTGCTGAACTTCATCCTCACCATGTAAATAAATCCACCTATCCTTTAATTCAACCGTAAAAGTTTTGTGGTGGAGGCCCTGGGTAATCAACCAAGCAACACGACGCTTCAACCGTCTGATCTACAACAAAGCCGCCGCCTTGCTGGACTGCCCCCGTTACCACTGGCAGCTGAGATGTCTCACGGCGAAGAAGGAAACCGGATACCCGCAGCTGCAGACTTTCTACCAGTACCAGCAGCACCGCTAGTACCAGGCTCGTGTGCGGCTGGTCTCTGGTTGCGTCAGGATCTAATAGTGCCTCGCACATTCGGTGGCGAATCTGGCGAGGACGTGGATGCCTGGCTCACACATCACAATCGGGTGAGCAAATACTACCAGTGGGATACGGCGACCCAGCTGACCAATGTACTCTTTTTCTTAACGGACACAGCACTCGTGTGGTACGAGAACCACGAATATGCCCTCAGATCATGGGATCGCTTCGTTTCTGAAATAATAGCGTGCTTCGGAGACTCCATAGTTAAGAGAAAGCAGGCGGAAGAAACGCTACTGCAGAGAGCTCAGATCCCAGGAGACACGTGCACGACCTATTTCGAGGCAATCTTGAAGCTCTGCAAGATTGTCAACCCTTCTATGTCAGAGGAAGACAAAGGTGGCCACCTGTTGAAGGTCATTGCCGAGGACGTGTATCAGTTCCTCATCAGCAAAGACAGCCTTGCTACTGTGACCGGCGTCATACGCCACTGTCGCACATTCGAGACCCTGAAGATGCGACGTATCACCCCCAAGTTCGGTCGCCTACTGAATGTAACCACCGTGGCAAGTGTTGACAAATACACGCCGCTTGTTCTCGCGTCGACAATACGCCAGATCGTTCGAGCAGAGCTCAATCGACACGCTCGCCCGACGCCGTACGAGCCTACACCCGCACCGCCTCCCTCTCACCCTTCCGTGTCAATTGCCGCAGCAGGCAACGATGACTGCAACTACAGGCCACCCTCACCACCGAAGCCACAGCGCAATAACTACCCATTGTCGAGGTACGAAGACCACTTCAGTTACCCCCATCAGCCAGCCAACACCTAGTACGACCCGAACGAAGATGCACCCGTACCACCACCACGTCGGCGCAATGCCTTCCAGGAGTACAATGCCTACTGCCAAGCCCCTGTGTGCTACCGTTGCGGTATCGCCGGGCATATAGCTCGGTTCTGTCGTGGACAGAGAGAGACAACATCCCGATATCGTTCCCCATCAGAGTTTCCGCCAGCAAGCACTGGTCACAACAACGATCATTGGCTCGCTTAATCCAGGAGTACTTCACGGCGGGGAAATTACCGTGGCAGTTCTCCCGCTTCTGACTGTAGTTTAACGCCTCCATCTGGCCGACTGCATCGTTCCCCTTCGCCGGGACGACGCCTGTTATCACTGCCACCGCCGGAAAACTAGCCAGCGCAATCGATGGAGGTGAGGTCGCACAACAGGATTTGCCTCAGATGCCTCCGCCAGTTATAATGTCCAAGAACAAGATATGTGTGTAAATAGGTGGCTTTTGTACAAGTGCTTTGGTGGACACTGGTGCTACGATATCAGTTATGAGTCTTTCTTTCAAAAGTCGCATTGGCCGCAAAGTTATGTTTACTTGGGGCGAATCAACAAGGTTTCATGGAGTTGGTGGGGAAGTACTTCATCCTGCCGGATTTTGTGCCGTCAATGTCTTATTGGCAGGAAAGGTGTTCCCAACAGATTTTCTTGTGCTGCAACATTGTACCCACGATGTGATTCTCGGTCTTGACTTTCTACAAGGATGTGGCGCTTTCGTCGACGGTAGAAGCGGTGAACTTTCCGTCAGCGGTGACATTGTTCCTGCCCTCGTCGATGAGGCGCCGGAGGCCCCGAAGGATGCTCTGATTGTTTCCGATGAGCTGACAGTGCCGCCACGGTCAATGAGGTGAGTTGCGGTGTTCGCCCAGAATCTGCCACATCTTTTGATGCCATCGTTGAACCTGCCATCGTTTAATGTGCTAAGAAAGGCATATTCGTCCCTCATAGTTTGGTATTTGTTGAAGGAGTAACATTTCTGTGGCCACTGAACTGTTTCGCCAATGCCGGTTGTGCTCCCTCGAGGAATGAAGCTTGGCATCTTCGATGATTCCACTGAGGGTTCTGTAGTGGTCGTTAACAACAATGAAAGCGAGAAAGGTACAGTCTCTGGCAAGCGCAGTTGCTCTTACGCGTCGCAGTTCCTAGGCATGATTAGCGCCACTTTTCGGTCACACGAGCAGCAAACATTACGCCATCTGTTTAGGCGACATGCTTCTGTGTTTTACTTTTGCCAAGAGGAGAGGCCACTACCTTTACCATGTTCTCGCGCTCACGATAGGATTGACACCAGCACTGCCCATGCGATCCGACAAAAGCCTTACCGAGTGTCGTCATCAGAACAAAAAGTTATTGCCGACCAGGTTCAGTAAATGCTGAAGAAGGGTTATTGAAGAGTCGTGTAGCCCGTGGGCAGCACCGGTCATCTGGTTAAGAAAAAAGATGGTGCCTGGCGATTCAGCTTTCATTACAGAAGACTCAACGCCGTGACCAAAAAAGATGTATATCCGCTGCCTAGAATTGGCAATGTTATTGACTGCTTACACTCGGCTTCGTACTTTTCTTCAATAGACCTACAATCAGGATATTGGCAGATACCTATGCACCCTTCAGATAGGGAGAAGACCCCATTCATGACGCCTGATGGACTGTACCAATTCAATGTGATGCCGTTTGGGCTTTGCAACGCCCCCGCCACATTTGAAAGGTTTATGGACTCTGTCCTTCGTGGTCTTAAATGGGAGGTATGCTTATGCTACCTGGATGACGTCGTCATTTTTGGGCGTACCTTCGAAGAGCCTAACGTCCGTTTAAGCCTTGTTTTAGACTGTGTCGGAAAGGCTGGCTTGATTTTGAACTCTAAGAAGTGCCGGTTTGGTGAACGACAAGCTTTAGTCCTTGGTCACCTACTTGAAAAAGATGGTCTCAGGCCGGATCTCCGCAAAATGGAAGCAGTCGGCACATTCGAACCACCCCAGACACTGAAGGAACTTCGCAGCTTCTTGGGCCTATGTTCCTAGTTTCGCCACTTTGTGCCCCGATTAGCAGACGTAGTACAAGCACTGACGAGCTTGTTGCGAAAAGACAGCCCATTCGAATGGACACGTGATTTTGATGCCGCTTTTTCTGAACTGAAATTTGTACTAACATCTGAGCATTTGTACTAACATCGGTCTCTCACACGTTCTTCGTCATTTCGATCCTTCTGCTCCTACAGAAGTGCACAGTGACGCAAGAGGAATTGGCATCGGAGGTGTGCTTGTTCAGCGCCATGATAATGCAGAGCATGTTGTTGGTTGTACGAGTCGATCTCTAAGCAAGGCCGTAATGAATTATACGGGGACAGAGCAAGAATGTTTAGCGGCTGTATTCGCAATTCAGAAGTTTTAATGTTACCTCTGCGGTCGTCCATTCACAATTGTGACAGACCATCATTCATTATGTTGGCTTGTTACCCTCCGAGACCCTTCTAGGCGCCTTGCTCGATGGGCTTTACGCCTTCAAGAATGTGACTTCAGCATTTCGTACAGAAGTGGACGACGTCAATCGGACGCTGATTGCCTTTCTAGCCTACCTATGACCACGACAGAGGACAGTGCAGATACCCTTGACATCTGTTTTGCTGCGGTCTCTCACACGTTTCCTGACGCCAATATCTTCAAACGAGAACAATTGAATGATTTATCTTTAGACCCATTGTTCGTTGACGCTCGGAATCTCAAAGGCAGAGGTCGCTTTCGCATTTGTTATGGACTGTTGTTCAAAACGAATTACTCAGCAACCGGTGCACGTTTTTTACTGGTTGTACCTTAAAGTCTTCGATGCGACGTTCTCCGTACTATGCACGAAGATCCAACGTCAGGACACATTGGGTACATTCGCACCCTGCATCGAGTGCAGCAGCGTTTTTACTGGCCCCGAATACGAGATTTTAAAACACAATACGTCTTGAGCTGCGAGAATTGCCAGCGCTACATACGACCTACCAGTGCACCGCACGGCCTTCTTCATCCCGTAGAACCGCCTACTACGCCTTTCAAGCAAGTGGGCTTCGACCCATTGGGCCCGTTTCCACAATCTTCGAACAACAACCGCTGGATAAGAGTGTGCGTCCACCACCTTACCAGATACGCCGAAACCACTGCGATACCATCTTCTACAGCTGATGGCGTCGCTGCCTTTTTGTTACGCTCCGTTGTTCTTCGCCATGGTCCACCTCAAGTAATCATTAGTGACCGTGGTCCCCAATTCATCGCGGACGCTGCGGAAGAATTGCTTCGCCTCTGCACTTCACAGTTCAGACATTCGACACCATAGCATCCCCAGACGAATGGTCTTGTAGAACGTACCACACGAACTCTTACTAACATGTTCGCAATGTATGTCGCGTCCAATCACAAAAACTGGGATGAGATCTTATCATTTATAACTTATGCATACAATACAGTGAAGCACGAGACCACGGACTTCACGCCCTTCTACCTGTTCTACGCTCGATCACCACGCAGCTCCCTTGATACAATCCTTCCATTTAAGATCCATACCGATGAGTCCGTGGCCGAAACATTATGCCGGGCTAAAGAAGCCCGCCAAATTGCTTGCTTGCGAACACTGGCATCACAAGATCGCTCCAAGCAACGATACAATCAACGCCATGATGCCATTTCATTCCGCAAAGGTGAATTTGTGTGGTTGGGGACCCCCCAACGAAACCATGGTTTATGTCAGAAGTTTTACCGCAGTACACAGGCTCCTACGTCATTGTAGATCGCTTGACTGACTTGACGTACTTTGTGGCACGCTTGACGACACCTTCTCGTCGGTCAAATCGAACGCAGTTAGTGCACGTGGCTTGCCTCAAGAAGTTTCATCCCTCCAGTGACATAAACTCGCCCAGCGGGCTTCGTCTGTGAACTGGGGATTGCTACGGTATGAGCCGGGCTGTAGTATGTGCCAGGGAGGTAGAAGAGGAAGACGACCTTGTCTGGTGCGGCCTGAGGACTCCATCTTTACCGTGACTGCCGAACTTCATCCTCACCCTGTAAATGAATTCACCTATCTTTTAATTCAACCGTAACAATAAATTTATCCTTGTTGACAACGCTCCCGTTGTGCCATATCCCATATACATACATATATATATATATATATATATATATATATATATATATATATATATATATATATATTGATACGGGACTTTCGTGGAAGTGGGGATATGGAGAAGGAAGGGAATGTGTTCTTTGCCAGGCCTGACAGCTGCAACCCTCTATCATCCCGCCTGTACAATAGACACCTCACCCGTAACATAATTGGGGGTAAGTGCTGGGTAACGCCTTGGAGCACTGGACAAGTACGGAGGAAGACACCCCCCTGGAGCCTCACCGGAGCCGCAGACTCTCAGGACTTCTGCCGCTACCAGCCATCATGTACCCTGACAGCGAAATCCAACCAGCTGCGTTTAACACCTATGAACACCATTACAGGGAACCGCGCCTGTTATCTGGGAAACCTGGAGAGGACGTCGATGAATGGCTCAAGCACTATCGATGGGTGAGTCTGTATAACCACTGGGACACTACCGGCCAGCGCCACTACATACCACTTTTTCTTGAGGGGACCCCGTTGATGTGGTACGAGAATCATGAGGAGAATTTGACTACGTGGACGAATTTTGTGCACTAAATCAAGAAGTGTTTTGGAGATCTGACCACGATAAAGAAGTGTGCTGAGCAGACCCTGAACCATGGTGCTCAAGTTGCTGTGAAGACATGTACGATGTATATTGAAGAAGTTCTCTAGCTTTGCAAGAGTGTGGGCCCACTAATGACTGATGAGAATAAGGTCGGGCATTTCCCTAAGGGAATTGCGGAGGATATCTATCACTACCTCATATAAAAGGATGACTTGCAGTCGGCCAATCGCATTATCCGACATTGCCGAACATTTGAGGCTCTTAAAGCTCGGCGCATTTCAGCAAAGTTTTGTAGACTCCCCAGCGTCACAACGGTTGCAAGTATCGGTGTTGTCCCTCCACCCAGCGATCTGGCGTCAAATATACGAGAGATAGTGCGCGAAGAACTTGATAGGCGGGACGCTGCTGTGCCGTCGATAGCACATGGCCACGGTTCTTATACGCCATGCATCCCCCGCCTGCGTTCATCAACACTGCGGGCTTCGTCAACTCAAGTACGCCGGTGCAGTTGCGTCGTCATGCTTTTATGTCTGATCCGCGAAACGACTCCGTGCAAAGGTCACTCCTAGATAGGGCAGCATAGCAAGATTATCCCGCTGACCATCTTCAGCAGTGAGCGGGGCGTGAAACACCTGTGTGCTTTTACTGTGGCATTTGTGGGCATATAGCCTGCTTCTGCTCAGAGCGGCATCGGTCACCTCTGCCGCAGTATCAACGGCCCCTGGCATCCTCACGGCACGCAAGTACTCGGAGAAACTATCGCTGGCCACCCAACGGCTAGTACCAAACATACTTCCAACAGACCTTCCGCAGCGATTCACCGGCTTCTGTGCGGAGTGTGACGCCACCAGCCTCCTTCCGCCAGCATCGGTCACCATCACTAGGTCGTCGGCGTCTCACTTCTCCTCCTCCGCCGGCAAACTAGACGCCGCGGCCGATAGAGGTGAGGTCGCCGGACATTTTTCACTGCGTACAGATATGCCTCCGCCAGTTTTCATGCTACAAAATAGAATGAGTGTTCTTATATATGGTGTCCCCACGTCCGCGTTATTCGACACAGGAGCAACTTTTTCCGTCAGGAGTAGAAATTTTGAGACTCGTCTTGGCAAGGAAGTGATGTTCTCTTGGGGAAGCCAGACAACGTTTCGTGCAGTGAGTGGAGAACTGTTGCGCCCAGTGTGAGTTTGTACTGCAACTGTTAGTTTCGGCGCTAAGTTGTTCAAGGCAGATTTTGCAGTTCTTCTTAATTCTACTCATGAAGTTATCCTGGAGATAGACTTTTTGAAAGAATGTGGAGCCACCGTGGATTGCGCAGCTGGCAAAGTTTTACTGTCTGGTTTTTGTGAAGAGCCCACGCGATGCCAACAGACTATCGCAGTCGTTGATGACATAGTTTTACCGGCCCAATTGATAGTTGAAGTGCCTGTTGATGTTCGAGTTATCACAGCAGATAACGTTGACGTTATAGTTCACCCCATCCAGCTGAACTGTGCGAAGAAGGATGTGGTTGTGCTGCACTGCATGATTTCTGTAAGTAGTGGCAAAGCCTTAGTAAGGGTGGTCAATTTCTCTTTCGAGCCGATTGTACTGCCTGGTGGAATGAGTCTGGCTGTGTTTAAGTTCGACGTCAGAAGCAACGTTAACATTGCAGTCATTAGCGACGACAAGAAAAGGTAAAATGCGTCTGATGTGGCTTGTCCTAGTGATGACATACTAATAGATATGGTGAATAAGTCACTATAGCCAGAGAAGAGACAAGCGTTAGTTCGGATCCTCTCCAACCATGCATCCGTTTTAGATTTCGCACTCAATAGCCGTAGACTTTCTGCACCACCTTCACGCACTGATCATGCGATTGATACCTGTTCCGCCCATCCCATTCGTCAGAGATCATACAGAGTATCTCCATCGGAGCATAAAGTGATTGCTGAGCAAGTGCAAGAAATGCTGTCTATGAAAGGTATACAAGAGTTGTCTAGCACCTGGGCAGCACCAATTATACTTGTAAAAAAGAAGGATGGGTCTTGGAGATTCTGTGTAAATCGCTGGCGGCTCAACTCAGTTGCAGAAAAGCCGTATATCCGCTGCCCCACATCGACGACGTTATCGATTGTTTGCACTCTGCTTCGTACTTTTATTCCATAGAATTAAGATCGGGATATTAGCAAATTCCTATGCACTGTGCCGATAAAGACAAAACGACTTTTATAACTCCGATGGTTTATTGTAATTTAACGCCATGTCATTTGGTCTATGTGATGCTCCAGCAACGTTTATGCGCTTTATGGACACAGTTCTCTGTGGCTTAAAACGGGAAGTATGTCTTTGCTATCTTGATGACGCTGTAATCTTTGGCCGCACGTTTGAAGAACACAATTGTCGACTTGATGTCGCTCTCACGCGCCTTGAGAAAGCAGCACTTACCTTGAATTCCAAAAAGTGCCATTTTGGTGATCGTGCAACTCTAGATCTTCGCCATCTCGTCGACAAACATGGCGGTTGGCCTGATTACCACAAAATCACCACAGTCAGCACTTACCCTCAACCACGCTCACTACTACAGCTCAGAAGCTTCCTCGGCCTGTGTTCTTATTTATACGGTGATTTGTTCCTAGCTTCCCCGATGTTGCTGTGCCTCTTACTCATCTGCTTAACAAAAACGTACCCTTCAAGTGAGCGAAAGAGTGCGAGTCATTGATTTCGCAGCTGAAGCTTCTACTCACTTCTCGGACGATTCTTCATCATTTCGACGCATCAGCCCCAACTGAGGCTCACAGTGACACGAGCGGAATTTGTATCGGCACAGTATTAGCTCAGAGTCACGGCACCACCGAACATGTCATTGCCTGCGCGAGCCGTTCTTTGGGTAAAGCTGAGCGCAATCACACTGTTACAGAACAAGAATGTCTGGCAGCTGTCTTTGCCGTGAACAAGTTTCGTCCGTACATTTATGGCCACCGATTCTCCATCGTCACAGACCATCACTCACTCTGTTGGCTCACTGGTCTACGAGATCCAACCGGTCGTCTTGCACGAAAGGCGCTCCGTTTGCAAGAATATTACTTTGATGTTTGCTTCAAGAGTGGCTGCCGTCACGCGAACGCTGACTGCCTATCGCGACTTCTCCTTTCCACGACTGAATGCGACGCTGACAATTTAGATGACTGCCTGGCCACTATTGACTCACGTTTTCCAGATTTCGAAGCGTTCCGTACAGAACAACGTCATGACCATAGTCTCGCTCCTTTTTTCTCATCTGCCGTCGATAAGCCGCATCAGAGCCCATTCGTTATGTAGAATGGCATTCTTTACAAGCGAAATTTCACTGCAAAGGGGGCCCGCCTACTTTTGGTTGTCCCGAAATCATTGCTACCCAATGTGCTGCAAGCTAAGCACGATGATCCAACATCTGGGCAAATGGGGTTCGGCAAGCCCTATCACCGCACACTGAAACGTTCCTACTGGCCAAACATGCGTCAGTTTACAGCTAAAGACGTGACCAGCTGTGCTCATTATCAACGATACAAGAGTCCAACAAGTGCGCCGCCAGAATTTCTCCATCCCATAACGCCTGCATGTTTTCCCTTCGAGGTCGTCGGTATTGACTTGATGGGCCCTTTTCCACGATATATCTCTGGGAACCACTGCATTGTAGTCTGTGTAGACCACCTCACTCGTTGCTGAAACCGCAGCGATCTCAGCCGCAACAGCCGATAACGTTTGTGACTTCCTGCTACGCTACATCATCCTCCGGCATGGGTCCCCTCTTACCATCATCAGCGACCGTGGCCGGCAGTTTGTAGCCGATGTCGTGGAAGAGTTTATTCGCCGGTCTGCTTTACAGTTTCGTCACGCCTCTTCATACCATGCACAGAACAACGGTTTGACTGAGCGTGTCAACAGGACGCTCATTAACATGCTCGCTATGTACGTTGAATCGAAGCATAAAAGGTGGGGCGAAGTTTTACTGTTTATGACCTATGCTTACAACACTGCGCTACAAGAGACCACCGGCTTTAGTCCGTTTTACCTTCTCTACATCCGTGAGCCACGTACTGCCCTCGACACGATTCTCCCGTTTTCAGAGCAAGAAAACCCATCCCTTGCAGAGACACTCGGTCGCGCAGAGGAGGCACGGCGCATCGCACGTCTCCGGACTTTGATTGATTGATATGTGGGGTTTAATGTCCCAAAACCACTATATGGTTATGAGAGACGCCGTAGTGGAGGGCTCCGGAAATTTAGACCACCTGGGATTCTTTAACGTGCACCCAAATCTGAGCAAACGGGCCTACAACAATTCCGCCTTCATCGAAAATGCAGCCGCCGCGGCCGGGATTCGAACCCGCACCCTGCGGGTGTCTCCGGACTTTCACAGCGCAAGACCGTTCAAACGCTCGCTACGATAAGCGAGATCGAAATCTTTCGTACAGCGAAGGAGATATGGTGTGGCTTCGGACTCCGAATCGCAAGAGCGGTTTGTATCAAAAGTTTCTTGCCCACTACACAGGTCCCTTCATAGTTTTGTCGTGCCTTAGCGACGTTACGTACGTGATATCGCGCCTCACATCTTCTGGCCATCGCTCCATGAAAACTGACGTCGTACATGTCGCCCGGTTGAAGGCATACTACGCGCAACACTGACTAACTCGCCCATTTGGCATCGTCTGCAACGAGGGAAAGGAAGTAATACGGGACTTTCGTTGAAGTGGGGTAGAGGAAGAAGTGAATGTGTTCTGTGCTAGGCCTGACTTCTACAACTATCTATCATTCCGCCTGTACAATAAAATCTCCCACCCGTAACAATTTAAATATATATATATATATATATATATATATATATATATATATAGTACTGGTCTCCTACTGGCAGACTAGGTGCCTTTAAGTTGTATACGGGGGACTATTGGTCAGCTGCCAGTTAGTAATAAGTTGACTCGCTACGTGACGCAAAACAGGCTCATAAAGACTGTGCCACACTCGCCGCCATGGCTACTAGTGGCGCTGACTGACACTTCCATGTTTAAATTGACATAGATACCCAATAAAGTGGCTGGGGGGATGGCTGTCGTGGTAGCTCAGTGGTAGAGCATCGAACGCGTTATTCGAAGGTCGCAGGTTCGGATCCTGCCCACGGCAAGTTATATTTTCACCCACTTTTCTTCTCGTTTGCATTACAATTGGCCTAATAACTTCCCCTATACCTTCCTTGACATTATTGTCTATTAGATTTCATTAATATTGTGTAAAACACGAAAAACGAGCTCTTTAGTATACACTTGTTTCCTTATATATATATATATATATATATATATATATATATATATATATATATATATATATATATATATATATATATATATATATATATATATATATATATATATATATATATATATATATATATATATATATATATATATATATATATATATATATATATATATATGCCATGGAAAGACGCGATATTGTGGTACTTCGAGTGTTCACTAGATGAACGAACATACAGACATACAGACAGGCAGACATATGTGATAAAAAGTTGCGAGATGTTGGTACTGGGAGTGTTAATTAGACGGAGGAACATACAGGCATACGGACAGTCGCATGGATGGATAGATCGACTCACGGTTGAACTGATCAACGGACGGATGCACGAATAGACGAGCGGACGTTTTTCCCCACTCATCATCATTCATTCCGTGGATATGCTGTGTGTTTTTTTAGAGATCTTAGCCTCAAAAAGCTTTCAGAAGTTCCGCTGACGGCGAAGTTCGACATTGAAAACGGTTACCTGTATTTCGGTAGAGCAACTCGTAGTAGAGATCTGGAACTTTTTTGAGTGGAGACTTACTGTGCTCAAGTTTGGCGTAGAGAGGCGCAATGCTGCTTGCGGGCCTTGAAGCTGAATTGAGAATGTAGCGAACATGACTTATAGTGTTGCGGATATCGTCGTAATACTTGACAGCCACCGTCGATTCCTCTTCATAGTAGGTATCAACAGTTGCCGGGTCAGCTATCTTTTTCGTTGAGATCCTAAATTGTCGTGTATATGTACTGGACACTAGCCGATTGGGTGGAGGAGGATCTTTGGATACTTCGCGTGCAGAACTTCAATAGTGGACGGGATGAGCCTTGTAGCGTTGGTTCGAACTGCTACTCTGCTGCGTTGCAGGTGGTCTAACTCCGGGGCAGCACGTCAGCATTTTTCCGTGTTTAATTCAAATTTATCTGGAAGAGATGGACGATTTCTTATTTTGATGATGATGATGCTGGTGGTGAATAATATAGCCTAAAAGCAACTTTGCCTTCTCCTCTAGCGGCACTGTGGCATTGTCTGACACTCACGCCGCATGGTCTTCTTTATTTTCCTAAACTACTTCATTGCCGCAATTGTTTATGAAGGGAATCAATAAAACTTATGGAACAGTTGCTACTAAACATTTGGTGCCGCAAAAAAAGAGCTTCTTAATATTATGAAAAACTGTTAATACAAAATGAGCAGATCTCACGCACAGTGGGAATCGATGATATGCGAAGCACGAATGAGGAAGGGTGACATATAAATTCAAAATCAGCCCAGCGTTACGAGGCGGATGGATGTAGTACAGAGTAAGCATAAATAGAAATGTTAGGTGCACTTACGTATTTAAATATGATGCAAGTATGTTGTATATAGCTGCGTAAGTACAGCATCACTAACGTAAGCAATACCAGCATCAGCAGTGGTGGGCATGTAAGATATCCGTACAAGCCTTCCGTTTATAATTATTATGTTTGCGGCTTGCATTTGTGTTCATTGTCCATTTACGTCGCGTAATACCCAATTTATGCAAACGAAGCTAAAAACGGCTGCGATCGCACTAAGAGCATAGCATGTAATCGTGTTTTACATGACACCCATGCCATGATTATCATGTTTGGACGTGTCATGTGCTTCAACTTTATTCTTTGGAGGCACAGCTCAAAGGTTCTCTATAAATTTATGCACGTATAAAGCTTAAATTTTCGTGCTCTTTGGGTTAGTTACCCGGCCGAAGCCTCTTATAAAATGCGCTCAGGCCGACCTCTCTGCCTTTCTGTAAATAAACCTATCTCTCTCTCTCGTAATAAAAAACGTGTTGCTGTTGTGGATGTCGAATAGACATCTTTATTACGTTTGCTTACATTACTCTAACGCTGTGACGACGATTTAAATGTCATAGCCCTAAGGGGAATATTTTATATGAGTAGTTGAGGGTAACGAAAGTTTTAAGAAATGGTGGCCAGTTACTACGGGGAAAAATAAACTTTCAATATTTCTATTCTCCATCGTACACAAGTTAGGCATTATCGAAGGAGACCAATCAAACTAAGAAACAGTGTCCACCGCAAGCACTGTAACTGAACTGATACAAAAGGCACAAAGAGAAGAAAGACAAAGTGATGCTGAAAAAAAGTATAATTTTATTTTCATTTCTTCCTTCTTTGTAGTTGGAATTCGTCGTGCATCTCGCTTTGAAGTCCCACTCCGAACGGATTTGAAAGGCCAGGTGGGCGCTGCTGGGATTTGGCTGCAATTCAATAAAAACAAAAGTCCGTTACTGAAGAGAACACTTATATTGGCATCAAGCTGCCAGTGCAACAGTTTACGAAAAAAATAGGAAGAGGAAAAACGGAGAGATTCAGACAGACAGAAAACATGAAAAGAACAAAAAGTATATACACCTGAGTATACCCACGCCACGGTTGCGCTTAAGCCATGATTTTAGTCAAAATAGGTGTGTTTGTTCGTCAATGTGTTCTTAGTAGGGTTTTTTGCACGTAAAAACCACAAGGCCTACGTGGCCCGCACTGAACAGCGCTAGCGAAAGCTGGAACAGCAGCCGGCCTTCCTTTAAAGACTCCCTGAGTAAACGACGCAAGCCTTCTTGTGCGATTTGACTACGCCGTAAATCATAATTTTAACTTCGAATGCATTTTTGATGAGGCGTCCGTCGGGATCCGTCCACCACCTTCTTCCATAGCAACAGCTGCTGGGGCGCACGTCCGTAGCACCGTAGCGCCCACCATGCCACGCTTCGGCGTCGTCAGCTGTCAGGAACAGCTGTGGGCACACGTGCTATTCAGCGCCACTCTTTGACTTTAACCTGGTTTGCCACCGACTTCAATGCAGCACAAACGCGTTTCAAACGCGCTGTCTTTAGGTGGTGCGAAGACAGCACAAACGCGCAGATGCGTTAGAAATGCACTGCATTGAAAGCGGTTTCAAGTCAAGTTCAAGAAACGTTTCTGAATTCGGGAGAGCCCCCACCTCTTTGACTTGAACGAGGCTTGCCACCACCTTATTGCAGTGCTTTTGAAACTCCTTTGTAGCGTTTCTGCTGCCAACGTTTGTGTAGAGTTTTTTTTTAAAGACGATAGTCTTTCGTGGGGACCTTCGACGCAAAAGTTTTGGTCTGTCTGTCTGTCTGTCTCTGTAAATTTGTCTGTTTGTCTACTCATAACAGCACCAGATACTTGAAACGGCCGACCCATCCGCAGCGTCCACCAATGTCACTCAAGCTTCAGCGTTCATACTTGAGCAATTGTCAAATAATAGGCATTTATTCCGCAAGTCTAGGGCACCATAACAACGCGTATATATTCTTCTGCATGTGCATCTTTTAATAGAAAAGGCATACAATAGTAATTTTAAGAACTGTAGCGCTTATCATGCTCCGCTGACCATGCAACGCTTGCAGGAAGAGTGTTTCCAACGCTTTGCTAAGACGCGATGGCGGTGGTACCTATCCGTCGCCTTGCGTTCTACACCTTGTCACCTATGAGATGGGCGCGCACACCTGTGTCAGAGCCACGTGCTTTGTTTTCCAAGAACACTGCCAGGTGGCGCTCATGTCTCACGTGTAACGTGACTTGATGCGCTCTTTTGCCTCAGCTGCACGCTTGAGGCACTCTAACGCAGCGCTTCCAAAATACCATTAACCGATTTTCTTGCGCAGAAGATCAAATAAAGTGTTCACTCTCGCCACACGCAAGACTGTCATCTTTCGACGACAGTTGCAGATTACATGCAGATACGGGGCCAATTTTTTTTTACCGTGCACGCTATCTAGTAGAGTAGCGAACGCATACTGCGTTTCTCACGACAGAAATACACCACATGCGGCGAAGGGTGCTATTATCTGCACGGTGTAAAAAAAAACGGCAGGTCTCACGTAATGTGTGAATCTATGACATGCGAAGCACGAAAGGAAAGGGTTGATATGTCGCTTTAAAATCACCACAATGTTACGAAGTAGATTTACATTATGCTGCACATGACTTCCGCGTCATGATTAACATGTTTGGAGGCATCGTTTACTTTTGTTATCTATTCACGTCCCGAGATGCCAAATTTAGTACATGTGAAGCTAGCGAAGCTGCAGGACATGTTTTGCAACATGTCCTGTGAATGAAACCACTGCAAGAACAGCAAGATTATGAACTGTAAATCATAACGATATTGACATACATTTCATGATTTTAATGTTATGACAAGCCAAATATGCTCGTCATACAGTCATGTTATACCATACCAACTTTGGTTGTTGTACGGGATGGTTGGAAATAAGGTTAGTTATATGTCCTGTACAGGGTGTAGCCACCTGCCTGGCTGATCATACAATGGGACTGGGAGGTCAAGCTTCCTAGCCCTGTCATGGGCGTACTGGACAGTCAGGACTTGACGGATGTGTTCGTGAGACTTTATCATCCATGTAAACCGTTCCCGGGAAATGCCACGGCCAAGCGACCCGCATTCTCCGAGCGTGCATACTTCTTTTCCACATGTCTTGCAAACAACATTCATGTGTTATATATCGTACTATTTTTTGCCTGTACCGGTGAGTAATAAGACTGTATCTGTAATTGTCTATGTGTGAACGTTTGGGCTCTGTTTAGTCTACTGTGAGGGGTGCAAACTCTCTCCTCCCTCTGTAGGTAGAAGAAAGGTTAGTCATTTTTAGTATTGTTTTTAGTAACGTTTAGTCATTTCATTATATGTTATTAGCGGACCTGCTGTAGATTTCACATCCAGCAGAATCAAAGCCATGTGTAAAAGCGTCCCGTCCGTGAGTTCGCGGGCAATTCTGTTGGCCGATTCTTGTGGATTCGTGGGAATGCCATCGAGTGATCCAAAGGGCACTGGGAACCAATATATTTATTGTGTATCAATGGCCTGTTTTACTATAATAGTTGAAACTGCTTGTGGTGTGATCCTGTCCCTGCTGAAGGCTCTGGTGGCTAGTTTTGAGTCACTGTATATCTCGGTGTATCTATCAACGCAGGCTAATGCGATGGAAACCTGTTCAGCGATTTCCGGTTTGGAAGTGTAAACCATGGCGCAGTTGGTACACCTGCCCTGGTGATTAAGTATTACAGCGTTGAACACAAAGCCAGCCCCCTGCCTCCTTTATCGAACTTCTTCAATAAAGCCTTAGCCCGGGCCACAGTTCTGGCGACGTTGAAGCTTGGATACATATTTCTTGGCAACGGGGCAACGCTTGTGCTCTCAGCTAAGTCCTGTGGCATCTTGGTATACGCCTCCTGGTCATTGACAGGGTTGATCATGATTCTATCGAGGATCGATCTCCCCGTGCAAGTTGTAGAGAGTCTTAATATTTGTGACCTTTCTTGAGCCTCCGAAATTTCTCTAGTCGTGTTTTGTACCCCTAACTTAAGCAGTTTTTGAGTGCTGGTGTGAAGCGGGAGACCCAATGCACTCTTGATGACTTTCTTGATCACCGCGTCGAACTCCTTCATTCGGATTTGTGGCCAGTTATACATAGAAGCTGCATATGAAATATGACATAGCACGAACGAGTAAATCAACCTGATAAGACTGTCCTCTTTCATCCTTTTTATCTCCCTGCAAGTCGTCTGATAACCCGGTATGCGTTATCTGTCTTGAAGCTAATTTTCTTATGTGTCACGTTATTCCTGCCATTTGCATCTATAAAAAATTTGGCAGATTCACGTTCAGGGGGAATCAATGATATGCGAAGCACGAATGAGTAAGGTTGATATGCCGCTTTGAAATCAGCACAAGGTTACGAGGTGAAGTTAAATGATGCCGTACATGACTTTCGCGTCATGAATAATATGTTAGGATGTTTCATTTGCCTTCGTCATCTGTTCACGTCACGTGATACCAAATTTAGTATATGCGGAGCTAGCGAAACGGGCGCGAGCACACTATGAGCGTGGTATGTTGTCATGTTCTTACATGACACGCGTGTCTGGATTATCATGTTTGCACCAGTCATATACTTTGTCATCGATTGACGTCACGTAAGACCATATTTCTTATATGTGGAGCCATAGAGAAAGAAGAAGACAAGAGAGGACACTCCGCGAAACTTGGCCTCAGGAAGTGCGTCACGATTACGTAACGAACTAGTGCTCTCACCAAACGTCAGAGGGCGCAAGCGCAAAAAAAAGTTATAATCAATGCAACAGAATTGTTTTCACAAAATATTAATTATACGCCCAAATTTGGTACGTTCTTTATACATAAAACAATTTATTCAACACACCTTACGCGATTATTTTTCTTCAGTCGTACTGTTATAAACACCATCTACCCAGCGACAAGCCCATGCATGACTGACAGCGAGAAGCTTTCGTTGCTTTCGTCAACGTAGGCTGCGTCGGCGTTTTCGTGCGTGAGATAACAGGTGAGGCACGTTTTCAAGCGAAGCTTGTTGAATGACATGTTGTTGGTCTTGTTGGGTCATTTTTTCAGAAAACGGTTACAGCTGCGCGAATAAGACACCATGCAACAAACATAGAAAGATGCACACACACACACGTTGTGCTTCGTGTGTGCGAGTTTGTCTCTTACGTGGCGTCTCATTCACGCAGTTGTAACCCTTTTCTGAAGCTTGTAAGGAGGGGGAGGTTCGCTAAAAAGAAAGTTTGCGGCACTAAGCGGCGGCTAGACGGGAACATTGTTCCCGTCTAGCCGCCGCATAGTGCCGCAAACGAACAATGTTCCCGGCTAGACGGGAACATTGTTCCCGTCTAGCCGTTCCCGTCTTGCGGCTCTATGCGACGCGTGCTGCGTCTGCCACGGACGCGAGCATCTGTGCGCTGAGCATAGCTGGGCAGCTAGGTCTTTGGCTCGGTGGCGCAAAATATTGAGAAGCGTTCGCTGGGCCTCGCATGCTTCACGACGCATTTCCCGAAGGCTCGGAACACGAATAATTCTTGGTGTGCCGGAGGCAAATCTGGACTAGCCAAGTGGCCATCATGTTCGTTTCTTCGCTAGCCTTCTGCCACTAATGCAAGCTGCCCACAAAATTTTTTGACGTTTCCAATATAATTTTACCGCACGAATTTCAACTACGATTTTTCTTCCCAATGTACTGCTGATACTGCGTACGCACGAAGGTGTTCTAAAGTTTCCCAGGCCGCGATACCATTGCATTACAAGGGATAGCGGCCTGGAAACTTCTGAAGAGTGACTGTAGCAAAGCCTTTTTTTGAAGTTAATGGTGAGCGGGTGTATTACATTTTTGATGTTCTGCATTTAATTAAAACAACGCGCAATAATGTCCAAGCACACAAGTTATACATTGGGATGACATCGTTAACTGGTCGCACATTGTAAGCCTTTGTAAGCCTTTTGGTCGCATACCATGTTTGGTATGGATACCATTATCGAAATGGCCCAGGAGTGCTAAAAGTCGTAGGCGGCTAGATAGATAGATAGATAGATAGATAGATAGATAGATAGATAGATAGATAGATAGATAGATAGATAGATAGATAGATAGATAGATAGATAGATAGATAGATAGATAGATAGATAAAAATATAGATAGAGAGATAGATGGATATATAGATAGATAGATATATAGATAGATAGATATAGATAGATGATAGATAGATAGATAGATAGATAGATAGATAGATAGATAGATAGATAGATAGATAATAGATAGATAGATAGATAGATAGATTAGATAGATAGATAGATAGATAGATAGATAGATAGATAGATACGCTCAAGGGCTCCGAAATTCGCTAAGAAATGCTTCGCCATTTAAAGCCGATTACACTCATTGGTGTCAACTATGGGTTATATTTACCACGTTTTCGGTCAATATAGTTTGATTGATATCAAAGGTTGAACGTCCCAAAACACCCATATGATTATGAGAGACGCCGTACTGAAGGGCTTCGGAAATTTTTTATAAGTGCACCGAAATCTGAGCACCCGCGGGCCTGCAACATTTCCGTCTCCATCGAAAATGCAGCCGCCACAGCCGGGATTCAATCCCGCGCCTGTGGGTCAGCTGCCGAGCACCTTAGCCACTAGACCACCGTGGCGGGGCAGTGAGTCACTATATGTATGTCAATTTTGGGTAGTGGCCTCCAGCCCTTATGCCTCCCTTCTTTCTCTTTTCTGTAAAGTAATGACTCTGATTTGTGTGGGGATCATCTGAGACCATTGGGCCTCAAGCATTCCTCTACTGTCTTCACTGCTTCTGTAAGTGCATTTTGTACCCGTCTTTCACTACCACCAGTACACCCTATGGTAATGTCATCAGAATAGATGGTGTGGTGAATGTTGCTGATATTGCTCAGTTTCCTGACCAGGCCGATCATGCACAGGTTGAATAGGACGAGAGAGATCACCGAGCTTTAAGGGATTTCACGATCACCAAGTTGAACTACGTTTGACTTGGTGTCTCCTACCTTTAACCTCGCTGTACGTGCTCGTAAAAATATTTCATGTAAATATATCTTTTCGATCCAAGTCCAATTTCCTCTATTGTATGAAGTTTGCATATGTGCCTACTGTTGTTGAATGCTTTCTCCATGTCTAGCCCGAGTATGACTTTGGTATCTCGAGTACCCGTCTAGAATGTGGTGTTTAATCTGCTTCATAGCATCCTGAGTAGATAGTGAGGATCTGAAGCCTAACATATTGTAGGTGTATATGTTGTAGTCCTACAAAAATTCTTAAAACTGGTGAGGATCGCATGCTTGGCAACTTTTCATACACATGATGTTAGCTATACTGGCCGCAAGTTCTTCAGACTAGGAGGTTTACCTGGTTTCGGTATTAGTACGACTTGAGAAAGTGTACATTCATCTGAAACTTCATCTAAACTCCAAGCTTTGTTAATAAAATCAGTGATTAATTCAGTTGGAAAATCATTGAGGAATCTGCGTGACCAAGTCACTCAGATTCCTGAGTGACTTGGTCACGCCATCTGTCTCAGGGGCAGACTTTTTGTTGAACTAACTTAACACCCTTCTGATTTCAGATAAAGTGCAGGGTCGATCCAGCTCTGGTTGAGGGAATCCCCGGTATTCTTTCTCATCGTGGAAATCGTTCTCGCTCCTTAGCGACTGATAGGTATTTGTCTAAGAGTTCTTCAGTAACTGTTTCAATGTCTGGATTTTTAAGGGCTATGTGTATGGCCCGGGCAAGACAGTGTCTTTGGTTGGACCTGGTGCCTTGCTCGAGTAGGAGGTGCTTAATGAGTTTCCATGCTTTGCCACTCCTGATCTGCCCATCAATTGTTTCACAAAATTCATCCCACTGAGGTTTACATAGGTTCGTGCAGTGCAGTTGGATTTGTTTATTCAGTTCTGCTATTTTCTTTAGTTTACAACTGAGTCTTTCAGTCCGTCTTTTTTTAGTAATGACCTGCTTTGCTTCAAGTGAGTGGGCTAGTTTAAAATCCATGGCCTCCACGTTAGCGTCAGTGAGAAGCTTTTTGGTGGCTGATTTGATATCATTTCTGATGAATTCGCACCACTCTTTGAGGCTTGGTTTTGCAGCATTTAGTTCACTTTTCGGCTTAATTTTGTGAAAGACATCCCAATCAACAACCTCAAATTCTCGAGTGCAGCCTTTCTCAACCTCAAGTTTAACTTTGAGAACATAGTGACACTGCCAAAGTTATGACCGGTATTTGTCCATATGAGATACTCTACGTTCTTGACAAAAGCTAGGTCAGGTGTGGCGTCTCTAAAGACAGAATTACCGATTCTTGTGGGATACCCTTCATTCGTAATCAAGACCAAGTCTTGCTCGTCCACATGATCCCGTAGATTCCTGCTTTTGAAGTTTGTCGCCGTATATCCCCAGAGTTCATGAGCCGCATTGAGGTCCTCTGATATGATAAGAGGCATAACTTCCTCGAGTATCGTAGCATTCTCAAAAATTATCTTAAAATGTGGCTTGTAGTGCTCCGTGTTACTGTAAATGTTGAGGACAAATAAGCTGTTGCATCTTTGATTTTTGTATGAGACCGGCACTAATACCTCCACCATGAGATACTCCAAATTCTTGTCCCAAATGCCCAGATCATGAGAGATGTGTGTCAGCTGCTAACTTACAAACACATAGAAGCTTCTACCATAGGTTTCGCACTCTATACCTCTATACCCAGTGAGTGTGACGTATTCGTAACTGGTTTCTTGGAATACTACTATATCCGGCTTCCATTGTAGAGATCTGAGATATTGCTGGAGTGTGGCACATTTGTTGTTGTACCCCCAGCAATTCTACTGCGACACTCGAAATTCTCTTGTAGTGTGAGGCATAGTGCATATTTGTATCTCCTGCCTGGGGAATCATGGGGGCTTTCAGGAACGATGGTCCACACTGCGTTCTATTGTTGCCGGACATAGCCATCATTCCAAGAGTTGTCACTTTTTGGCTAAATGACTTAAGCTCTTCCGTATGATTATTTAGGGCATTCTTCGTCTGTCCCACACTCATCGTTAACTGTGAGACGCTGCCCATGATCATTTTCATTTTATCTACACATGAGGCTAGTTTTTTTCATTTCTTCAATGTGCGTTTCAGTAACCTTTAGCTTACGTTTGAGGGCTCCGCGCTTGGCCGACATGGCCCTATCATCTACAGGCGCGGAAACTGGCGTTTATTTTTGCGTGTTTTAGGGGCGAAGCTCCTTATGGAGCGGCTTGTGCGTCCCTCGTGGTACGTAACCACCAGTGGCACATACTCAAAATAGGTATAACATTTGACCTTCAAGGTGGTGCCGGTGAGAGATTTCTTCTTTGCGTTGTTTAACAATAAAAAATTGTGCTCAATGTACATGCCAGTGGCTGCTAATGGGGAATGAGAGACAGGAGCATTCAGCTTTTAGTCAACGCGCACGCTGCGATCCCCATTAGCAGCCATTGGCATGTACAATGAGCACTCTCGGACAAGAAAGGGTTGCTACATTATACTCGCTGGGTGTAACCACCTTAGCTTTAGAAAGGTTTAGCGAGCGTTGAGCCGCAGAATCATGAATACAATAAACTAGTATATACCATGAATGAATTTGAGGTGGTTAAAGGGGGGAAGCAGATACGAAGCGCAAGCCGTAAGAAATTAAAAGCTGAATCCTCCTGTCTCTCGTTTCACACTAGCAGCCACTGGCATGTACATTGAGCACTATCTGACAGGAAAAGGTTGCTACGTTATACCCGCTGGACGTAACCTCCTTGGTTTTAGAAAGGTTTAGCGAGCATTGGGCTGCAGTGCCATGAATACAGTGTTCTAGTATATACCATGAACTCAAGGTGGTTGAAGCTGGGAAGTAGACCCGAAACGCAAGCCGTAAGAAAGTGTGCGTGTGCCACCTCTCGTTTAGTCCTTGGAATGTCCACTGAATGGCGGTGCTTCTATATCGGGAATATATGATAAAAAGATGCGAGATGGTGGGACTTGAAGTGTTGAATAGATGGACAAACGGACACACAGACAGATGCATGGATGGACGCATGAACGGACGCAGGGGCGGATACATGAACGAACGCGGGGACGGACGCACGAACAGACGCATGGACGGTCACACAGACGGACGCATGGACGGACGAATGCTTCGCCCCACTCTCCATCATTCACTCCGTGGATATGCTGCCATTTTTTGTTCTCGGTCTGCCTGGTTTCACTTAATTTTTTTTATTGCTGTAATTCTGGAAGCATACTCTTGTTCATTTTTCTTAGTTATTCATTTTCTTGTTTGAGCCTCTCTCTTTCCCTACTTCGCTCTGAAGGTGGGTCCCAAAGCATGGCACTCACCGGTTCGGTTTGGGCACAATCGGCCCTAGTAAATTGTATGTTGTCGAAAAATTGTCCTTTTGTAGTTGGCGTCTTGTCCGTCAATGCCGATTCCTTGACTTTGTCGGCCCACGCGGAACCAACGCCTTTTTCAGATTCTGAGTTGCTCAATGGACTGCGATTCACAGACCTCGCCACAGATTTGGACCTGGATGCACTCCTTCTTCTGGATCTGGATACACTCCTTCCTCTGAATCGGGAGTGATTTCGAGACCTGTACTTGCCACGAGATGCTTCTGTTGGCTTCGAGTCATCCATTGGAGCTGATGCCGTGGAGTGCAGGAGGGATTAGTGCAGGTTTAGCGGATTGTGGACTTGTTCCTTTTCAGTGTTCACTGTCATTGCTCTTTTACTTCTTCTTCTTACAACGTATGGAATTGTGTAACGCTTTCTGCTCATTTTGTCTACCGTGGGGTGGTGACCCACGCAAAGTTCACATCTGGGTTGACACCTGTGTTCCTTGATCACGTTTTGTGCGCCGCATCCTCTACACACGCCTCTTCCGGGAGAGGAGGGGGGGCACACGTCAGCGCTGTGACCGAGCCGGCCACAAGCATAACATATATTGATCTTTTTCTTGTATAGCGAACACTTCGCCAGAGTCGAACCATACCTGACGAAATTTGGAACTACATGACCGTCGAAGGCGATGATCACCTTGTCAGTACCCTATCGGAAAAAAACGAATGGTGGGCATGGTGGAAACCACCACCCACCATTATAGTGGATTAGTGTAGTGGGTGAATGGTGGGAAATGCCCACCATGGCGCATGGTGGGTATGGTGGGTGCTGCAGTGCCGGCAACACTTTAGCGCGAAATGACGTCATAATCACCGTGACGAGCTGCCACAAAAAATAAAAAAGAATTCTATAAAAACAGTATAAAAAAACACCCATTCCGTAAAAAAAAAACAAGCCGCCACGGAGGATCGAACGTGCAACCTGCCGATTCCTATACGAAGACGCTAACCACTGCGCCACACCAACATGACGTTACATGGGTGTTAAATACTCAGTTGGCATACAAACTTGCGGTTCAACTTAAGTTATGTTTGTCGTGTACACAACATAGACAAGATCTACACCTGCTACTAAAAATTGCACATTTATTAAACACAAGCAACTGCGGCCTGTAACGATTGCCACTATGTTAACGGCACTAGTGCTATTTTTTTTACAATTCACAACTTCAAGAAAAAAACCAAGTGGAGTGGGGAGCAGCAATAGTTTACCGGCGGGGTCTGCCAAGTTTAATATCCGTTTCACGCTCGTTCTAAAGGGTGATATCTGCTCACGCTTTATGAGGCCTCTAGGCTCATTCCATAGATACGCCCGCCTAATTTATTTGATTGGGCATTGGGATGCTTTTCGCGCAATGTAGAGGGCTGTCGCGCCAGCGCATTGCTGTAGCTTTTTCGCTAAAGCAACTTCATAACGGCTTGGCCAAAATGAATGCAGTGTGCCGGAAACATTACGCTTCATGTTGGTTCACCAAGCATGCAAATTGCCACGTCTGAGTTCTCGTACAAAAGCTAAAGAAGTGCCGGCGAGTGCGACCGGCGGCTGTCGGTGAGAAGACAATTACGTTCTCTGGGAGTGCTTTAATCGCGTCGCATCGATGTTTGTTGCTTCTTGAGCGGACACCATACACAATGAAAAATGCTTCATTTAGGTTAATTGATGCCATGGCTGCGCTGTATTGTCATACTTAATCGTCGAAATCGTGTATTCTGAAACCCGGAAGCACGGATAACACAATTGTACGGGCTCGGTCGGTAGGCCTAACTTTGATGGAAATCATGGTGGTAGAACATGTAGTGTACTGATCCCAGATTGGTACACTATATAAATTGCCCGCCATTATAAGCCCACCCATCATCTGCTTACTGCTTCCCAGCATTATCGCGATGGTGGGCAGAGCTTCTCAGCTTGGTACACCATGTGGCCCACCATAACAAGCAGCACCCATCATCTGCTTAGTGCTTCCCAGCATTATCGCAATGGTGGGAAGAGTTTCTCAACTTGGTACACCATGTAGCCCACCATAATAAGCACCACCCACCATATGCTTAGGGCTACCCAGCATTATCGCAATGGTGGGCAGAGTGTCCCATTATTGCCCACTATCTAGCCTCTGCTTTCCACCATCATTTCCACTTTACCCATCATCTGTACACCATACCACCCAGTATGTCCCGGCATAACCACCATATTTTCCACTACGTCCCACCATAGCCATCATAATTTCCACCATGCCCACTATTATTTCCACTATGCCCACTATTATTTCCACTACGCCCACCATGTTTTCCAGTATCCACCATGGCAATTTTTCCGATAGGGTATTCTTAATTATTTTAGCAGCGAGCGCCAAGGGGTTTCTTGGGCTGACATTATTTCTCTCAAGCTCCGCCGGCCCGTCGGCGACGTCAATGTTTCTTATCACTTCTTTGCACGTATCGTCTGGTGCAGCCTTATAGGCGTTCATCTCATAATTGTACCACCCACGTCAATTAACCTTATTCTCACATACCTCTCAGCATTTTCTCGCTCTGGTGTACTCACCACCAATACGTCCTGGCTGGCGTTCGGCAGATTATGTCTGATGCCGTCTCCTCGAAGTCCAGCCCTGCAGCTTCCGTAATAGCTGTGCCTTTCGATGCCACCACGTGACCGTAGGATCATCTTGAAGTGATCGTTCGGCATGTACCGCATGCGGGTGGCCCTGGCAACTCTGTTCTTGACCCGATTGCCGTTCTCAAATGTTCTAGACGCCACGTCTGCGTTAGACCGAGCTCCAGCTGAGTCCCTGGTAGCAGCGGATTCGGTCGACATTAGCTTGGAAACTGCTGCTTGCCGCCCGTATTCTTCGGTACACTCATCGGGAAATATGCTCTCCCCGTCGATGCATGACGAACGCGCGGCCACTCGCCCCCGACAAACGCCACTTGGCTCGCATCCGTCTGGCGTTGGCCTGGCTCGGCGTAGGCTTACCTTAAGCACGGCGTCGTCGACACAAAAAGTCTCGTAAAATGACGAAAATTTCACCCACCATTGAAAATTGATGTTGCCTTGTTCTTCTCGATGGTATGCGTCGATCGATGTAATTCATTCAATGACACACATTGATTACCTGGCTGAAACAGATGTTGAGAGCGGGAGCCGACATTTTCCTTCCACACTGTTCGGCACCTGCGGCGTCTATCTCGTAGCGATACCCTTATCCAAACGGCCAGGAGAGCTTTAAGTCGTAGGCGGCTAGATAGATGGATAGATATAGATAGATAGATAGATAGCTAGATAGATAGATAGATAGATAGATAGATAGATAGACAGACAGATAGATAGATAGATAGATAGATAGATAGATAGATAGATAGATAGATAGATAGATAGATAGATAGATAGATAGATAGATAGATAGATAGATAGATAGATAGATAGATAGATAGATAGGTTCCAAGTCCCCGCAGATCGCTAAGAAATGCTTTCGCATATAAAAAGACAAAAACATTCTTCCTGAACGGTTTCCAAGCCCGGACTGCCCCCTGTGTGGTGGTTATGCGGACTTCGAACATGTACTGTGGGGCTGCGCCTCTGCCGGTCCCCCTTTCACCCAAGAGGAAATGAAGCGACTCATCAAGGCCCAGGACCAGACCTCTCAAATCCTGGCCGTCCAGAGGGCCCGCGTGAGGGCCGTCAGGTTTAACCTGATGGTCCCCGAGTGGGCCTAGCCAGGTGACGCTGAGTTTACTCGCGTCTATTGTGGACCGAATAAAGTTGTTTCACTCACTCTAAAGCTTGGTTATCGTGTGCTAAACGCCGTTGTGGACGCTACGCAATGCATTTGCATTTCCTCACGACTGCCTTTGGAGAAATGGGGGCTTTCTTTGTGAAATACGAATGCATTCATTGGGCCAACACCTTCTAGAAAAAACCAAAAGGTGCGCTCGCGCGACGCTACATCCAGCTAGTGCCAAGGTCGCTATATCAAAAAAATCGGCAGATCCCACCTACAGTGGGAATCGATGATATGCGAAGCACGAATGAGAAATGTTGATATGCCACTTTAAAATCAGCACAACGTTACGAGGTGGAGGTATATGATGCCGTGCAGGACATCCGTGTCATGATTATCATGTTTGGTTGTATCGTTTACTTTCGTTAACTATTCACGTCTTGCGATACCAAATTTGGTATATGCGGAGCTAGCGAAACGTCTGCAAGGAATCTATGAGCGTCGTATGTTGTCATGTTTTTGCATTACACGCGTGTCAGGAATACCATGTTTGCACCAGTCATATATTTGTGTAACGTGACGTCATTCATTGACGTCACATAACACCAAATTTGGTATATGTGGAGCTAGCAAAATGTCCACGAGTGCATAATAAGGCCCAATGTACACCAATACAGCGCTGACGCACGCGCGCGCTGGGCACAGCGACGTTACGTAATAAAATGCGAGCTCTCTATAGTAAGACGCCAGGCACGACCATCGTCCGTCGACTCGACGGCAATTGGTGCGAAATGCGACATGCTGCATTTCGCGCTGATGCGTTACGCCGACAGCACAGCGCCTACCTTGTTTCGTGACGAAGGGATGCCGCACGTGCTAGAATGCGCATGCGTCAAAGCAACGCAGCGCGGTGCACGCCTTCGAGTACATGGCAGGACCAGCGCCTGGCGTGGCAATGCCGGCGTGATGCGACGAAATGAATGCCGGCGAGCATGTGCGCCGCTTCACGTCGAAATGTATAGGAGGCTTGACTGTCGCATGTAGTCATGTTCTCACATCTTACGTATCTCATGAATATCATGTTTACAGCAGTCACATACCTTCTTCAGCCATTGGCGTCGCGTAATACCAAATTATGCATATGTAAAACTAGCAAAATGACCACGAGTGCATCATAGGTGTGGCATTTAGTCATGTTGTTACATGACATTCATGTCGTGATTATCATGTTTGGAGGTGTCTTTTACTAATGTCGTCCGTTCGCGTCTCGTAAAACAAGTTTGGTACATGTGAAGCTAGCAGAACAGCCGCAATCGCATCATGAGCGTAGCATGTAGTAGTGTTGTTACACGACACGCATATCATGTTTATAATGTTTGCACCAGTATCATACTTTCAGCATCGATTCACGTCCTGTAATACCAAATTTTGTATAAGTGAAGCTCGCAAAACGGCCGCCAGGGCATTATGAACGTGGCATGTAGCCATTTTGTTACATGACACCTATCTCATGAATATCATGTTTGCACTAGTCACATACCTTCGTCATCCATTCACGTATTGTAATACTGATAATTGTCTCGATGATTGGCCTAGCAGCAGAACTTGCCAGCGTGGGGAAGATAAGTGACGGCAGTTTTTCCAGATTGATATTGCTGCATGAGAATATTCTACAATCAAAGTTTTCCCCACCGAGTCTTCCTGCAGTGTCTCGATGGGTCTTGCCTAAACCGCCTTTTATTCTTACGATTCCTGGGATTGCGAAGAAGTCCCTAGTTTTTTCTGTTGGCCTCAGACAACTGACCGTACATCACAATTATACAATGCACAAACATTCTCTGCCCATGTACACTCACGGGTCTGCCACACTAGACACCTCCGCCATGGCCATTGTCATACCAGATATATATATCGTTCGACAATTTGAGGTAGACCATAAAACCGCATCAACTTCCGCAGAGCTTGCCGCTATCCCGGAGGCAATAAAATTTATTTATAGAGACCACCGCCGAGTTTGAACGATTTTCTGTGATGCTGAACCCGATTTGTCAAACCATTCAATACGTTATTAGGCAAGGTCTGTATTACATCTCGGCTGTAGAAATCGCAGAACATAATCATGTTGCTTCAACAAATGGACATCTTACCAGTTTTCAGCGGACTCCCGCTCACTGCGGCGTGGTGGAAAACGAAAAGGCATACGCTAAAGCTGAAATTTCGCTAGGCAGGGCCGCTCAAGCACGCATTGCATTTTCACGAGCTCACACGAACGTCCTGTTTCACTGCGTGATGCGCAGCTACGCACTTAGGCACTGAACCAAACCGGAAAAGCGACACACGCGGCTTCACAAGTGGGATCCAGAAATGAGGTTCCGCATGCCCCCTTACTTGAAGCTGCACATTGCAAGTACAATCAAACGCATTCGTCTTGGAGTAGCGTACACCAGACGCAATGGACATATTATCGGCTGCAGTGACGCTGGTCCCGATCCTGAACATGTGCTGAAGCATTTTAGCACATATTTTGTGATTGCGCAGCATACGCTTGTAAACGACAAACACCGATTGCTTCTACTGAATTATTTCGTAGTAGGTCACGATGAGACTGCAATGGGCCCTTGGCCCGGCACCAACAGTGCAACTGTGGTCATAAGAATCTGTATAACATTTTTAAAAGCAACTGGACAATACGCACAGCTATTACAACTTTATCAGCTGGAAATAATTGTATACCTTCAGCCCGCTATCTCACCATTGTCATTCATTAGTTTTTCTTTTCCCCTTCTCCTTCCTCAATGTAGAGTAGCAGGCTAGAGCAGGCTACCACTCCGGCTAACCTCTCCAGCTCTCTGTACATATTCTCTCTCTCTCTCTCTCTCTCTAGAGCATTTCTTGTGGGCGTCATGTAAATTGGTTCAATTTAATAAAAAAAATCATTCCTGCACTCAATATTACCCTCTTCGTAGCTGCCGCTGTATACGCATCACGGCCACTAAAATCTGGAACATTGTAATGTGAAATATCTACATCTATTTCTTGCACGAGCTTCAGCATTTCATTTTCAATCGAATGCTTTCCTGTCAGTAATAGTGTGGTAGACCCCAATCAGGCACATTAAATTTAAACTACTGCTTACCAAAATTTTCAATACACAATGTGCTTAACTAATGATTACAAGTTTACTAAACACCCTTTCATAAGGTGTCAATCATACTGCGAAATATAAACTAAGAGAACCTCAAAAAATCCTTATTGCTCCGGGCTTGGACGAAGAGGGCGATATTTTAGATGCGGAAGCATCTTATACTCGCGCCTTGTAGTGCGCCGTCCGCGCCGTCCGCACCGCTTCTCGAACATTCGACAGCTGACGCGCGCGCATGCGCCGCCACGCCGTCGCCCACCATCTGTGCCACGCGCGCTTCTCCTTCGAGAACATTTGACAGCTGACAGCGCATGCGCCGTCGCGCCGTCGCCATCTGTGCCGCGCGCGCGCTTCTCCTTCGAGAACATTCAACAGCTGACAGTGCATGCGCCGTCGCGCTGTATATATACTCAAGGTCGGCGCTCGCTCGCTCAGTTGCCGCTCGTCGGTTGGTTTGTACGGCGCGTCGACGTCCAAGGTCGCGATGAAATGAATTCCAACGAATCCACAAACACAATGATCGACGTCCCTTCGACCAGCGGCGTTCTTTCGCATACGTGTGTACGTGTTCACTCATTTAACACCCCCTCCTACAACCACGTTAACCAATTTAGCCATCGACCCAAGTAAGTCGCAATTTAACACCCCATTTCACAACCACGTTAACCAATTTAGCCATCGACCCAAGTAAGTCGCACTTTAACACCCCGTTAACCAATTATATGCTCCGCATCCTCCTCAGTGTTCCCCCGAGGGAAGCTGCGGGCAATTTTTTATTGGGGATTTTAAGCAAATATTTTGTTATGGATGCGTGACATCGAGCGTTATCTTGTGGAGGTTAGGTAATGGATTCGTCTGGCAGGGTGGTGCAATAAACGTATTTTGAAGAAAAAAATATTTGCTCCAGAATTATCTATGCTTGCTTAAACCAATGGCCTCAAATGAGGTAATTGATTAATATGTGAGATTTAACGTCGCGAAACCACCACATGATTATGAGAGACGCCGTAGTGGAGGGCTCCGGAAAATTCGCCTCAAATGAAGTATTCGTGACTAGCCAGGGTATTCGGGTACCTTAAAGATGGCACACGTATTTCGTAGAAAAGACACTAGAAAGCAAGGGTCACTTTGTTTTTATATAATTTCTTTATGAACAACGAGAAGATAACTTTTTCTTCAATTTACACTTTCTTTGGAAGTCTTAAAACTGGTACTGCTCTACGCAAAAAAATGCAGCTTTTTCCAAATTAACATGGCGCTTTTGTAAGAGAAGTGATGAGGTCGTCGATTCAAAAATACAAATCAACTTGCCATGAGGACAAAAAATAAAGATGTTTTGAATATAAGAAAATATTTTGTAGTGATAACAATTCCTTGCGCAGTTTTAAAATTTTTTTTCATGTCACACTTCATGTCACTCAAAACATTAATTCATGTGCGGGTGAGTGATTTTAACAAAAAGCTGTACTACCCCTACAGGTGTTTGTGGCACCGCAAAATTGCTCTCCCATAAAATGCGCAGAAATTTCGCAATTAGGTTACACTTATAATATTAGTACAGAAAACCTGTTGCTCGACTGCATCAACTTTTTCACACAACATAGCCCTATTGAGACTCCAGTTAAACGAAAGGGAAACGCCATGCCTAAAAATATGATAGCATTTGAGTGTTTTGTGTTACAGTATTTCGCTTGAGTTTTGGCTACGCATTTCAAAGAAGCATGTGTGCATGAAAGTCATTTTTCAAGGGATCGTGTTCAAGAGCTAGGTCGATTTCAAGGCATCGTGTACATGCTTTTATCTTGTTTTTTTGTTCGAGATGAATATTGGCAGGAAAAACTATGCCAGGTACAGTACTTTAAATATTTTTATGTAAGCAACCCGGCCTACTGCGTCGCGAACTACTCTGTTACGCACCTCATGCCCGAATGTCGAATAATCCCAGTAGGTTTAGATTTTTCTGGGATAGCGAAAGGTGAATGTTTTTGTAGGACGAGCGCAGTCACCAACAAATAAGTCTTCCAGAAAAATATTCACTAAATAAAAAGTTGCGCTTTTTACTGGCAGGCTCCAGCCTTCTTTTCAGTCACAATCAATAATATAAAATAATAATATAACCAATTATAATAATACTACTAAAGATATTGTAGGCTTTCATTAAGCACATCTACTTTCTTCACACGTTCATCCTCATGAGTGGTCATCATCTTTTCATCTGCTGTGGAGACTTGGCTTGCCTGAGTTTCGTGCCTTGGGTGTGGTCGCTTCAGCGTATCTTCTTGGCCTAGTGAAAGTTGCCTTCACCGTTGCATCACAAGTGGTGGAGTGTGCTCTGCGATCTTCCATCCTCTTCCAGCCAGCTCTACCTCTTGGAGCTCAGCTCAAGTTGTCGTCTGTGCCAGGTGTCCGGTAACATGCCTCAGGACGAGCCAACCGGCGCTTCTGCATCTACTCACATGGCCCCGGCTACCACGGCCTATTAATCGTGGATTATCATCGCGCGCCAGCGTGAGCCACCCACGTTTGCCGGACTTCGAGGTGAAGATGTGGAGGATATTTGACCAGTTCAATCGAGCGAGTTCCACTAACAACTGGGATGATCCTACCAAGCTTAGCCATGCTTCTTTTTATCTGACAGGCGTAGCGAAAACATGGTATTTCAATCATGAAACAGACATCACGTACTAGACACATTTCATGCAACAGCTTCGCCAAATTTTCGGCCCCCCAGCTGTTTGTTCAGCTCTCGCGAAGAAGATACTGGATTCTCGCAAGCAATAATGCGGGGAGTCTTACACCTCGTACAAAGAAGATGTGCTTGCTCTCTGTCAGCGTTTCAGCACGCCTTTGTCTGAATCAGAGATAGTTCGTCATCCATTGAAAGGGATTGGCATGTTCGTGTTCAATGCCTTGCTCATACAAAACCCGACCACAGTTGCACGTTGTTGCCGCGTGCCAACGCCTATAGGAACTTAAGTCCCAACGGTTACCGCGGGAGAGCGCTGAAAACACCACCATGACTGATGCCTCATTGCGTGCTATGATCCGGACGGTTATACGGGAAGAGCTGCAATCTTTAGGCCTCTCAACGACAACAAGTCCACCTCCCCCCTCCAACACTGCTTTCAGCGACGTTATCAAAGAAGAGTTGGCATTCATGACCGGGCCAGCGTATGTACACTCTCCAGCACATTGACTCCAGCCGACGTACGTACAAGTCCTCGCTAGTTCACCACCTGTCATACAACCGATGCCCGGACACTTGACGCCTGTCCCACTGGTTTCGTTAACTCCGAGTGCGCCAAGCCCGCCCTTTCACCCACCAGGGTGGTCCGATCTCGTCCGATCTGTTATTACTGCGGCTACTGGGGCCACATTGCACGCTTCTGTCGGAAGTGTCAGCAGGATGAGCGTCGTGGATTCGACCAGTACGAACGGGATGATAGGATAAGCGCGTCCGCTTTACAACGTCGTCCTTATAATGCGCCGCTACGTCACTCACCGTCTCCAATTGTGACATCTGAGCCAACGCCTTCTCACCGCTCAACTAGACGCCCCTCACCATCACCCTTCCGTCGCTCCAAGTCTCCATTGCGACCTGTCTCGCAATTCACCAAACAACGCCCGGAAAACTAACCTTTGCAGCTTTTGGAGGGAAAGCTGCATCGAACTAAAAGACAAAAATTTCTCCAGTGCGTCCATATATTACGATATTTGACGCTTTAATAGACACTGGTGCTTGTTTGTCTGTGATTTATCGTTCCATTTGTTCACGTCTGCGAAAAGTCACCACCTCTTATGATGAACCTACACTGCTCGCTGCTCAAGGGGATGCCATTAGACCTGCCGCAATGTGCACGCTCATGTTTTCATAGCTGGCCTTCTCCAGTTTGTGCAATTTGCCGTGCTGAATTCGTGTGCCCACCAGCTTATATTAGGCTGGAACCTTCTGTCTTTGGCGAATGCTTCCATCTGCTGTCGAGAAAATGTTCATGTGATGGATACTGACTATGCCCTTTATGTGGATGACAATCCCTTTCACTTGCTCGCTGCGGAAGATACTGAGCAACCACCTGCTCATCAGCGAATAGTTATCACCACTTCTAATGTGATCGAATCTGGTGACGTGTTTGTCAAACCATCTGCACACTGTCTCACAAGAGGTATAGCCCTTGCTTCAGGTCTAGCGCGGTTCCACAATGGCTCCGAACTTCTCTACGCTACAAGCTAGAGGTCTGAGAAAATTATCATTTCTAAAAGCACCACAATGGCTTGCGTTACCAAATCCCAACCTGTCTCTGTTGTCCCGCTTATGCCAGCGTATTCTGGCCTTCCTTCTATTGGACGTTCATCATGTGCTTCTGTTCTTGTTGCGACTATTAGCCTAGAGCTGACCTCTTCACAGACAGATGAGCTGCTTGCCATGTCACAAAAGCATAAGAGATTGTTTGATACCCATTCCTCATTTCTGGGACAGACGTTCATCATCACGCATCGTATCCAGACCGATGGCAATTTCATCGTACGCCGTCGACCATATCGCGTCTCTTCGTCCAATCGTGAGGTCATTGAAGAAAATGTAGCCGATATGCTGCAACGAAACATTATACGTCTTTTCACGAGTCCTATGTCATCCCCTGTTGATTTAGTAAGAAAAAAAGAGGGCTCTGTGCAATTTTGCGTGGACTACAGAGCACTTAAAAGCGTGCCCACAAGGATGTTTACCGCGCATGCCACGCATAGACGATGCTTTGGATTCACTGCAAGGTGCTGAGTACTTCTCAAGCCTAGACCTGCGATCGGGTTACTGGCCAATATCAATGCACGAGGATTACAAAGAAAAAACAGCGTTTTCAACCCCAGATAAGCTGTACGAATTCAACGTCATGCCATTCAGCCTTTGCAATGCTCCAGCAACATTCGAGCGAAGGATCGACACACTTTTACGAGGCTTGAAATGGAAGACTTGCTAGTGCCATTTGGACGATATTGTTATTTTCTCGTCAACCTTCCCTCAGCACTTGCAACAACTGGATGAAGTGCTCACGTGCCTTGCAAACGCAGGCCTTCAGCTGAGTACCAAGAAGTGCTGTTTTGCGAGCAAGACAAAGTGTTATGCCACATCGTAAGCAAGGACGGTATTCGTCCGGATCCACACAACATTTCCGTTGTCCAACAATTCCCGCGTCCTGAAAAAGCCAAAGATCTGCGCAGTTTTCTCGGCCTCACATCTAATTTTCACCGATTCATTCGAGACTTCACCTCATTAGCTTCACCATGGCACAAGTCGCTCGGATCAGGCATCGCCTTTGTGTGGTCTCCTTAATGTGAAGCGGCATTTGCCCAACTGAAGTGAGCACTCACATCCGAAGCAAACCTCTGTCAGTTTGACCAAACCACCCCTACGCTCCTGCATACAGACGCTAGTGGTCAAGGCATTGGTGGAATTCTTCTACAGCGAGACAAATCTTCACGTGAGAAGGTCGTCGCATACGCAAGCCTTGCACTGACCCCTGCCGAAAAGAAGTATACCATCACCGAACAGGAGTGCCTATAGCGGTCGTATGGTCAACACAAAAGGTTCGACCTTATCTCCACGGCCGCCCATTTACTGTGGTTACGGACCATCACGCCTTTTGCTGGCTCTCGACAATCAATAACTTGCGCCGCCGCCCTTGTCGCTCAATTCTTCGCTTACAAGAGCACGACTTCACGATTACATACAAGTCAGGAAACAAACATCAAGACGCCAACGCACTTTCGCGTTGCCTGCTCTCTTCGGAGCCACTGAACAAACCCTCCACTGCCGCACTCGAGAAGCTTTCAGCCGTCTCTTCCCTACATGTTTTGTCCTTAGCTACTGTGGACCCAACTCCTCCAAGCGAGTGTGGTTTGTTGTTATCCCACCAACGTGCTGATCCTTACTGTCGCCGCATCATGGACCGTCTTGACGGGACTTGCCGGACCCCTAACGCCCGTCTTCGCTGACAGCTAACGCAATTCAATCTCGACAACCACGTCCTGTCCCGTCATATCTACCACCCTGATGGTTAACGTTGGGTACCCGTTCTACCTCGCTCTCTTCAGGCTCAAGTGCTCAAGACATGTCATGACGACATGTCTGCTGGACGCATGGGCTTCCATAAAACGTACGACTGCATAAGATGTCTCTACTACTGCCCGGGCTTGTCTACCTGTTTCGCGAAGTACATTCCCTCAGGCGCCCTTTGTCAGCGTCGCAAGCTACCTACACCAACTCGAAGTGGACAATTACAAACGCTCCTGTGTCTCCCGCACCAACTTGAGGTAGTTGGCGTTGACCTGTATGGTCCGCTTCCCATGACTGCCATGGGCAATCGATGGATAGTTAGAGCTGTCAACCACCTGACCCGCTACGCCAAAACAGCTCCTGTGCCTTTTTCATGCGCTTAGGAAGTGGCTGACTTCATCCTTCAAGAAACAATCCTTTGTCACGGAGCTCCTCGAGTAATTCTGAGCAACCGTGGAAGAGTATTTCAGAACTTGTCAAAGAAGTGCTCAAGGCATCCGGCACTACACAAAAAACAAGCTCCAGTTACCATCCTCAAATGAACGGCCTGACTGAGCGCTTTCATCGCACACTGTCACATATGATGGCCATGTATATCAAACTGGACCACAGAAACTTGCACACCATTTTGCCATTTGTTACTTTTGCCTATAATGCCCCTGTACAGCGCACAACTAGTTACTCGCCGTTCTACCTCGTCCACGGTGGCTTCCCCTCTTCTTTCCTTGATGTTTCGTTCTTCTCTGCGCCTGTTGAACCATGTTCACCCTCAAGTGAAGAATGCGTGTCTCGTCTACTTCATTGCCACCAGCTGGCTCGCGTCAACACTGAAGCCAAGCAACAGGATCGCAATCTTGAATACGATGCCGCTCATCGTGCCGTGTCCTTCAGCCTTGGTGTTGAAGTCCTCCTTTTTACACCCATTCGCACTCCTGGTCTGTGCGAGAAGTTTCAATTACGTTTCATTGGCCCCCTACAATGTCTTGGAGCAAACGTCTGCTGTCAATTATCGCGTCGCACCCATTCTTCTTCCAAAGGACCGCCGCTGCCAGGCAGCAGATATAGTCCACGTATCCCGCATAAAGCTTTCCCACGGCAATACTCTTCGCTTTATACTGCGGCCAAGAACTGCAGTCAGGATGACCGCTTCACGTGAAGAGAGAATTGGGGAGGGGGGCATTCATTAGCACTTCTACTTCCTTCACACATGTTCATTATCATGAGTGGTCGTCATCTTCATCTGCTGTGGGGACTTGGCTTGCCTGAGTTCTGTGCCTTGGGTGTGGTCGCTTAATTGTGTCTTCTGTGCCTAGTAAAGGATGCCTTCACCGTTGCATCACAATATTGTTATATCAGGATTTATGTACCTCAACGACGATATGATTAAGAGTGAAGTCAATGTGGTGGGTTTCAGAAATTTTGTTTCTTTAATGTTCTTTAACGTGCACTGATAATTCCCACTACATGAGCCTCTACCACTGCAAAATCAGGGTGAACTTCGAGCATTTTACATACTTAGAGATGAACAGTCTGCTGAGCAGCAGCGTTTTACTCGGACTAATCGAGTGATCATGCCTGAAACTTTGCAATTTCATGTTTTATCATTAGGAAGCAATGATGGACTCTCATAAAAATGCTTGCAAGGGTGTAGGTGTGGTGGCCTTCCGTTGGAAAAGACTTATAATAAACGAATCAAAATTATCAAGTCTGCCAAAGCACTCGCCCAGCAAAGTAACGAGCTCAGCGAACTCTCTGGGTGTATTCCGAAAACGTCTTGGAGGAGATTCTCGCTTACGATGGTGCAACAACTGTGTAAATCACCCCGTTCTTGTAGATGTGTACTCTAAGGCGATTGAAGTGTTCATCATGCCATGGACGACAGTGCGAGTACGTTCGGATGGAATGATAATTGAACAGCTAAATGTTTCTTTGTGAAAGATCAAGTGTACATAAAGATCACACATGGTGAGACGGTGTAATGGCAAGGAAGTACTGTTTAGCAAGTTGTCAGCGAAGTCACGTACGTGCAAGAGAGCATAAGACCACACATATGGACAATAAACCATAATACCTTCATCAGGTGATTGAAATTGTAAGAGTAAACTCAGTAACCCGAAGACATTAACAGAATCGACGCTGCACAATGTTCATACAAAAAACAAACAAATAAAAGATTATTGTGATATTATCTTGTACTTCGAAAAAAGTAATATTACTATAGGTTGAACACATATGCCCTAAAAAGTTCAGTTGATCTCTTATTCAGGTAAGACATGCCAATGAAAATGGCTCATGGAAAGAGAAAAAAGTTCCGACAGGGGCGATGCTCCCTATGGTCTAGGGCAGTCCATTCCTCCGGCGTAGTCAACACAGCATATCCACAGACAGACAGACAGACAGACAGACAGACGGACAGACAGACAGACAGACAGACAGACAGACAGACGGACGGACGAACGGACGGACGGACGGACGGACGGACGGACGGATGGATGAATGGATGGATGCTTCGCCCCAATTATCAGCGTTTACTCGGTGCATATGTTTACTCGGCTCATGGTAATATTACGGGCCGGCTGCGCGTAGACGTACTAACTGAAATCTTTGATGTTGCATTGAGCATGCAGGTATCTGATAAGCGTGCAGGCTTTGCTGGCTCTTGCGGATTTGTCTCACAAGTTTACAATGCTAAACGGGAGTGGTCTGAAAGACGGTGGTTGCCAAAACCGGCGATGCGAGTGCTGTGAATGGTGCCAACAATACGCTGCACTTTTTCGTGAAATCGGATGCTATTGGCCTTGTTTCGCGAGGTGCTGCAGAGAATCCCTTTTATCACTCATCAAGATAACAAAAGAATGCCACAAACTTGAAGGAAATGACGAGAAAACGATTGAGTACGCTAATCAGTTTGTTGGCAAGTTCCAAACGCGGACTGAATTTTAATACAGAACCATCGACTTACTCATTGCGTACACAAAAAAATGTGTCCGCTCTCTTGAAACAGTGCAGGAATTTTTATTAGCCACCACTCTACATTGCGTGAACCATTAGCGAATGGTTAATAATGAATAATAAATGTTAAGAATTTCTGCATATGTCCAGTCTGTTTAAAAGAAATACACTCAGTGGTATTTCACGTTAATTGTGAAGTATAATAGTTTACAACATATAATGCAGACTAGCTGCTAGTGTAAAACTTCACCAGTTCTGACACATCTACTTGACCAAATACTGAAGCCGGTTTATGCACTGACGTACTTCTGTGTTAGTGCACCCAGATCTTTGTTTTCAGCACACGTAAACATAATTCATTTCTACACCACCTTAATCTTCCTCATTTCTTGGAGCCTATCATACAGGCTAGAACCAATATATCTTCCTGTCGGCTCTGTGTTGGTTTTCTGTATTCAAAAAGTTTTCATCCTAATTGATATGTGGTGTTTAACGTCCTAAAACCAGCATATTGTTATGAGAAATGGAGTTGTGGAGGGATTCAAAAATTTCGACGACCTGGGGTTTTCAACGTGCACCTATATATGAGCACACGGGCCCGAATCATTTTCATCTCCATTTAAAATGCAGCCGCCGCTGCCAAGATTTGATCCCGTGGCCTGTGGGCCAGCAACCGAGTACTTTGGCCACTGGACTTCCACGACTGGGCAAATTTTGCGCCTTCGCTTCATTATACATCACTTGTGACATGTAGTACAATTATTTCGTCCTAGATTTAGTAGATCAGTCGCTATGATGATGTTTTGGAACCAAAATATTTGGTGATAGCACTTTATACTGCTGTTCGAACATTAGTTCCATGTCCATTCTCTTCCACGAAAACCAACTGGTTGGACTGAAATTGCACAATAGCAAACTAAGAGCTATATACATGGGGACACAAGAAGAGACACAGACAGCGTTGACTAGCAACGCAAAGTTTATTCCACATTAAAGAAAAAAATGAACAAGATAACATACAAAACATGAAACATTATAAAAAACACAACACATCAAAAGATTATCACACACGCACTTCTTAAAAAGTTAATTCCTTTGTTGTTAAACAGACAGAAGTCATGCAGATTGATCAGGATCATTTTAGCGCAATATAGGCAGCTTAGATGATTTTGCGTGTGCGCTGGTCCAGATGTCTGCCGAAAATTGTGGATTCTTCAAACAGGGGGGGGGGGGGAGGGGGAAGGAGTCATCACCACAGTAGTGTCAATGAATGGCCAAAAAACCTTCTCTAGGATTGCGCACATTACTGTGCTCACGAAGATGGTTATCCCCCGCAGTTCGCGGGATCGAATTCCGCCTGCGACGGGTTCGTTTTCGATGAAGATGGAAATCATGTAGGCCCCTGTGCTCAGATTTTGGTGCACGTTAAAGATGCCTAGGTGGTCAAAATTTCTGGAGCCCTCCACTACAGCATCTCTCATAATCACGTCCTGGTTTTGGGACGTTAAATCCCACATATCTTCATCAAAGTGGTCATCAGACGCCTTACTGTTTGGCCTGAATCTACATGCTCTCTTTTACATGAAAGTAGAATATGATAGATGACATTGGTAGTCAATTCTACGTATTGCTTGCAATTATTAATAGCACAATGGCGCTTCTTTTTTTTAACAGGACAGGTGACACGCGAAAGATATGGCAGTTTATTGGGTTATAAAAAACCAATTAAACACAATAGTGCTGTCCTAATAAAACGAAACGAATTTCTTAACCAACTTCAGCGACTTGAAGCATATATATATATATATAAATATATATATATATATATATATATATATATATATATATATATATATATATATATATATATATATATATATATATATCTGCCTACGACGTTTGGGTCTCCTCGCCGTATCGATTATGGTATCAATACCAAACTAGGTATGGCATAACGTGACTAAATAAAGAACATATTTGACTAGTCATAGCGTAAAAGTCATTATACGTATGTCATGGAAATTATAATATACATTTCATGGTTCTGCAGCTCTTGCGGTGGTTTCGTTCACATGACATTTTGCAAAACTGGTACGGTATGATATCATTTTATGCCGAACACAAGTGACCGACCCTAACATGAAAATCATGGCATGCGTGTCATGTACCAAGATGACTACATGCCACGCTCATGATGCGCTTGCGGCCGTTTCGCCAGCTTCACTTATACCAAATTCGATATTACGGGACGTGAATGGATGACGAAGGTAGGATACTGGTGCAAACATAATAAACATGAGATGCGTGTCATGTAACAACATGACTACCTGCTATGCTTATGATGCGGTCGCGGCCTTTCCACTAGCTTCACGTGTACCAACCTCGGTATTATGCGACACGAACAGACGACATAGGTAAATGACACATCCAAACAGGATAATTATGAAATGCGTGTCATATATCATGACTGCATGCCACACTCACGATACGCTCGCGGCCGCTTTGCAGGCTTGACATGTGCCAAATTTTGTATTACGTGATGTCACTGGATGACGAAGGTATGTGACTAGTGCAAGCATGATTATAATGAGATGCGTGTCATGTGAGAACGTGACTACATACCACAGTCAAGGTGCCAATGCATTTCAACGTGACGCGGTGTGCGTACTCGCCGGCGTTCATTTCGTCGTCACCATGAAGACTCTCCTGAGATAATATGTCGTGAATTGTACTCCCTGACGCACAGGGTTCTTGCGGGCAGATTTATGGGCCAAAGTCATACTTGCTTAGTAACAGTGCAGTGCCGCCAATGTATTCCGGGCAAGTTTTACTACTATGGTTGTTTGTTGCGCCCCAAACCCTACCTTCCTCGGGCAGTTTTCTGTTACGGTTGCTTTCAGTTGGAACCCATCATGCATATTTCCCACAGCATACTATTGGCCGCGAAAGGCTCACACCTGAGGGCCAACCACGATATCAATTTGGCCTATTAAAATCCGATGAGCACATTATAACAAACATCAACTGTTCGACTAAAGAGAAGGCCACAGCGAGATTTCTAAAGGCTACACCAAAAACATGTAGAAAGAACTAACAATCACTTCGATGTTCTTACTGAAGAGCCAGAGGTACTCACGGCAGAAGACACACAAGGGTCCGAGACACAACTGTACTCTTCTGTGGTTAAACAAGGCAGACAGACCCGGCAATGAAACCAAAGTGAGCTGAATCACTGCTTGAATCTAATGATGGCCATGATGATATTGACGCTCGGATAGAAGTACTGGCCAAACAAACTGAGAGGCTACGCAACCGTGAAAAATTGGTCATTCTGAGGCGCCACAAAACAGGTCCTACACGCAATGGTTCACTGAACGCGCATTCTCAAGTTACGCCTGCAGCCCACAAGACACAACAGGTCAACGAACCTGTTTGGACAGCAGTTTTCGATCACCTTGCTCAACTGACGGCACTCATACTCTACTGCTTGCATCATAGCTAACTCTCTGCAGCAGCTGCCACGTGCCGTAATTCTTCCATGAAATCGGTGAGGCTTGAGCTCCAAGTTAGGAGAAATTAAAACTAAGCTTGTTTACAACAAGCTACATGTATGGGCACTACTTATTCGAGAGCATAAAAATCTGTGCTTTCTGTACAATTTCAATCGCTATTCTAACCCGCCCATTACAGATAGGCGTGCTACAACTATTGCTTCAACTCCGGGAAAAGCCGCAGTGTATGTGTCATCGTGTATTCTTCATACAATGATTACTATGGCACCATGGTGCAGTGGTAATCCACTGCACCATGGTGCAGTGGAAGAAGTTGTCGCTCTTCTGACACAACTATTGAGGACTCCTGTCATACTAGTGTCTTTTTATGCCAGACCACAGCGTACACGTCTTAACTTAAGATGGATAGCACATCTGCTTTCTACGTATCCTACGTATCCGGGAATTCCTATCTTCGTAAGTGGAGATTTCAATGTTCCCTATACAAATAGGGGATACTAGCACAACTCCGAACGAGGATGCTAACTTTAAAACATCATGACTGAAGTCATGTTTACTCTGTTGAACCATCATGGTGTGTCTACCTGCTATGTACGTAAAACATCGGAAACGCACGCTCCAGAACTCACATGGTGGTTGGGTCCTAAGGCGCTGCAGTGGCAAGTGGAGCCGGATACGTGGGGTAGGGACCATATGCCAATCATTATTGGTTTAAATAAATGATGCGTAAAGAAAATTCGACGATGCGTAGCGATCACGCATTGGCATGAATTCCGAAAATCGTCAATTGATAAAATTCCCACAGAGCCCACAGAAATTCTTCTTGCTTTGCAAGATCTGCACCGCAGTAACACATTCATGACCATCGTTGACGAAGAACAACCTCAACCGGAGCTCACTCAATTGAGACTCTGGGCGAAGCGACGTCAGGCGGAGCTGCATGCGTCGATGAATCCAGATGCACCAGGTAGCCGTGCACATGCCAACCATATAGCAGCAAAGGCGCGTCGGCACGAAAAGGAGCTTTCTCGACAGTGTACGTAAAACATCGTACACTGTCGACATGAGTGGTGACATGAGTGGTGTGAAAAACTTGGATCTGGCATGGGAACAGAAAGCTTAGGCGTACGTTCCGGTCGATGCAACACGGTCCCAAGCAACATGACCCTGCAGTGAGCGTTTAGGTTATCGATGCAAAAAACGCCACAAGAAATTGCAGAGCAGGCTACAAGGGCATTTTTGCCGAAGTATGATACCGCATCTTTATAGCCTGCCCCGACTTTGACGAGTTCAAGCCAAGTGTCAAACCTAATATATCCAGTTCTTTTGGCATGGCCGAACAAATAGAGGTGGTTCAATTTTCTTACCAAGGAAGAACACCTGGTCTAGATGGTATTCCTTACGAAGTTTTCAATAACATGGAAGGTGAAGCTCTCGATGCACTTCTGCAGGCTATTAATAATGTATGGGAGACTAGAATGTCTCATCTGATTTGAATCACTCAGTTTTCGTCCCAATTCCAAAAGACAAGCACAACAGCTTCTGAAAGCCCCTGATGTTCTTCGTAGCTGCACTCGGAACGCAGAGTTGGACATGTCCGCCCAAAAACCAAGCTAGGTTCAGGGGGCTAACAAGGCAGGACCCAGAAAAATCAAGCAGTGTCCCTTTACACTCACACTTAGTGCAGTGACCATTCTTGAGACTTCGGAGGTCCGCATATAGGTCTTGATATGCACCAGTTCGGCAATGGAGCGCACTGGCTTCGCAAAGTCAGACAGATTTTCAAAAAAACACTTCATCTGAATCGCCGCATCGCATCGAAAGCATCTGGGGCTTATAGTGACACAAATCCCGAAGGAGTATGGCCACTAGCGTGGGTTCAGTTTTAGCGAGCCACAGGGCACGCGTTAACCATCGCCGTGGCGAGAACACAATACTGCTCGAAGTCGCAACACTTTATTGTTGGTGGGAACACCAAACGAAGTACAGTCCGTTGCAAAGGCGCCGCGGGAAATCAAATGGGTTTATCCACGCCACGGACGTAAAAATACTACACCGGGTGCCTCGAGCACGTCGCCGTGGTAAAGGTGATTCACCAAGACACCGGGACCAAGGCCCATTTGCTCGAGTGATGGCAAAGGCGCTTGCGTTAAATTCAGAAGGAGACGGGTCGGTGTAGCTTGGCCACGCACTAGGACACCGTACCACCCTTCGCCCGAGCGTACGCACAGGGGCAACAAAAGATAGCTTTAGCCTCGGGTGCAAGGTGCCGTCAGCGAAGTCCGACGATCCCCGAGTGATGGGAGTCAACGGACGGAAAAGATTTCGTGGCTCACCGTCAGCTGTCCCGGAGAGCATCTTACCCGCTCCCGACGCACGCGCGCAGAACTTCTCGGGAGACCCTGCGCGCGGCGCCACAGTCGATTATAGTGAAAGATTGGCTAGTTGGTGGTTCATACTTGGGAAGTAAAAACAGCGCAAAAATATAGACAAGGACCGAGGAAGAGATGACAGCGCACTTACATCTGCTACCGGGTGAGTGGGGTTAAATATCACTCCGCTCTCGTAGCGTGGCAGACAGCGGAGGAGGAGAGTTATTTCAGGACAAGAGAACGGCAGAGAAGGCTGCAAAGCCCGCGCTAAGGCAGCGGGCTTTGCCGCCTAGAAGCTCATACACATTCCTAGAAGCTCATACACATGTAGCTCGACAGCTCGTCTGCACAGTTGTGCAACCAAGAATTTTATACCAGGTGCCATTTCAACAGTTAACTTTGGAACAGTTGGCACAGTTAGAGACAACCGTGATGCTATGGGCACAATAACAGCGTTACCTAGCATTACATCCTTACCAACTTTACAGGAGCACGCACAGCTTAACACAATTGCAGAGCTGATTTTGCAAAGAGAAAAAGCTTGTGAAATCAAAAGGCAACTTGTGCCAGTTGTTGCTGCGTTGCATGCTCACTATTAACGTTGCTCTCGAATTGACAACCAGCCCGAGTTTATGCCTCCCTGGGAATTCATCTCCGTCACACCTAATAAAACAACAAAGTTACGGCGCTCCTATACATCATCTACAATAGACTAACACTCCATCATCGAGGCCCCACGCGCTAATACCTGCAAGCTACATACAGATGGTGCTATTCTACAAGACGGCGGAAGGACATCATTGCTGAGTACTACGCATAGGTTTGTCAGTGGCCACCAGCTTTATCTATATACGGAAGCCACTCCTCTTGTGAGGAAACTTCAAGCCATTGATGACGCAATCCAGAACGCTACCTCTAAGCTGTTCACAATTAAGCAGATTGACGTATACACTGATTACGTAGGAGCTGTTAAGGAGCTCAAGAAAGTACGCAAGGCGATGGAGATCTGCGAGGCGATTCATGAGCTGAACCATAACACTACTACGTAAAAGTACATTGGATTCAAGGCCATGCTGTGAAGCCACACAACATTGCTACTGACCCGCAGGCGCACTGCCCTCCGGACATAGACCTCCCAGCCTATCCCCTTCTACTTCAGCCCCTAAACTTACTGCATACCCGCAAAAAAGTTCTCTTGCAGAATACACGTGCTCTCATTCCACCGTGTGTCTGCTCACTCACCCCTCACCTTACTACGGAAGTGGAAGTTCTGCTTAAGAGGCTTCGGGCAGGGGTGGCCCTCACACCGGGAACTGGTCACATTTACGAGTTGGCGATACATGTCCGTATTATCCCACTCCAGCGATTCAATCACATGCATACGACATTTTATGAATATGTAAAGGGTTGCAGCCAGAACGCTCACGTCACCTCCTTCAAGCAGGCCTTCGGTACAGCGAAACAGACAGTTATAACCGCTGGATACATAGAAAAATGGCAGCATATCCACGGAGTGAATGATGGAGAGTGGGGCGAAGCATTCTTCCGTTCATGCGTCCGTCTGTGTGACCGTCCATGCGTCTGTTTGTGCGCCCGTCCCTGCGTTCTTTCATGCATCCGCCCCTGCGTCCGTTCATGCGTCCATCCATGAATCTGTTTGTGTGTCCGTTCGTTCATCGATTCAACACTCCAAGTCCCACCATCTCGCATCTTGTTATCATATATTCCCCATATAGAAGCACCGCCATCCAGCGGAGATTCCAAGGACTAAACGAGATGTGGCACACGCACACTTTCTTACGGCCTGCGCTTTGGGTCCACTTACCACCTTTAACCACCTCGAGTTCATGGTATATTCTTGTTCACTGTATTCATGGCACTGCGGCCAAACGCTCGCTAAACCTTTCGAAAACCAAGGAGGTTACGCCCAGCGAGTATAACGTAGCAACCTTTCCCTGTCAGATAGGGCTCAATTTACATGCCAATGGCTGCTAATGAGAAATGAGAGACAGGAGAATTCGGCTTTTACTTTCTTACGGCTTGCGCTTCGTATCTACTTCTCATTTTTAACCACCTTGAGTTCATTCATGGTATATACAAGTTCATTGTATTCATGGCACTGCGGCTCAACGCTCGCTAAACCTTTCTAAAGCTAAGGAGGTTACACCCAGCGAGTATAATGTAGCGTCCTTTTCTTGTCCGATAGTGCTCAATGTACATGCCAATGGCTGCTAATGGGGATCGCAGCGTGCGCGTTGACTAATAGCCGAATGCTCATGTCTCTGTTTCCCCATTAGCAGCCATTGGCATGTACATTGAGCACTATTTTTTATTGTTAAACAACGCACAGAAGAAATCTCTTACTGGCACCACCTTGGAGGTCAAGTGTTATACCCATTTCGGGTATGTGCCACTGGTGGTTACATAAGAGGGACGCCCAAGCCACGCCATAAGGAGCTTCGCCCCTAAAACAAATTCTACAAGACACTATTTCACTTCATACACAACACCAGCCTAACAGCACACATTTAACGAAAAATATTATGTCTTAATTGCAAGTGTTTGTCGCAAATTTACAAAGTTGTTTTTTCATCTCACCTTAAACATTCAAATGTTCGACATGTCACCTGTCTTGTTGAGAAAAAAAAACGCAAGTGCACTATCAAGCGTCGCAAAGAAAACGTAAATACACTAACAATGTCATACATCATACTCCACTTTGATGCAGAGGATGCTTTGTGGCTCGAACAGAAAGGTGTCTAACCACCTTTGTTAGCAAACAATATTTTGTAAATTCTAGTGAAGGTCTTTCGGCCATTCATTGCTGCTCCTGCGTTTGCACCCCCCTGCTCGAGGAAGCCACAATCATCGGCCGACATCAGGCACAGCGCACGCGCGACATCATAGAAGCCACCCATATCGCACAACATAGTTCATGATGCATGGAGCACGACATCTGTCTGCTTGTGAACAAAAATTATCTTTTTTTGGGAAATGCACTACGATCAGCTTGCCATGCTTTTAATTTTTTATTTTTTCTTGTTTTGTTGATCTTATTGTCATGTTTATTTTGTATATATTTTTGTTTAGTGATGATACTAAAAATTCAGTTGCAAGTCTGCACGTGTCTGGGTCCCTTCTTGTATGCCCGTGTTTAATTCGCGCTGTTGGTTCTTCATAATGCCAAACAAACTTGCCCAAAGCTTCACTTTGTTAAGTTATGAACCTTGTTTCGTAGCTTAGGAATGAATGTATGTTCCCCTCGTAGTAAGTAGTTCATTGTAAGCATACCATAGTAACTGGTTTACATCATTCATTCATGTCAACTACTAAAATTTTTTACATATCTGCCTTGATTATGGGAAAAGAATTACATGAATCGTGTACTTCAAATTAAGAGCTATTTCACTGATATGATTTGATAAACTCTCACAATGCTTGAACATATAATTTACGCTAGCGCTTAGCCGAATATCCCAACTTCTCCCAATATTATATCAGTTCTGTACAATGGTCTAGTTCCTAGAGGCACATACCACGAAGGAAGTCAGAAAAACACTTACTACAAGAGCAATCGCATCTGCCATTCGGAGCATAGCACGTTGGGCGCATGCCAGGGGGACAGGGTCGTGTTGTCACATGGCTGCATGGATGGTTAATATATGGAACTGAAAATAGAGATGCCACATAGGGAAAATGTTCTTGCAGGATTGGCAACATTTCAATATAATGTATGAAGCGAAAATTGTAGTCATACACTTCAGACATAAATGGTGATATAGAATCTTTAAAGGATGTGTATCGACGAGTCATTACTGCCAGAGGATAGGTGAGTCCGAGTGTGGTGCTTAGTTTTAAAGTGAAAGCTTTTATTAAATCACAAGGTTCGCATGCACCTTAGACGTCTGCTGCCGGGCCCTATGACTGCGATTGCACAAAATAAAAAACTTAGTAATTAAAAAACAAAAAATACACGTTGGGTTTAGAGCCCACTGTGTCATAGAAACAAACAACCACAAAGTAACAAGCAGGCACCGCACAATGCGATTGGAGTTGCGAGGGAACTGTCTAAAGCACCATTCCTTTACAAAAGCTTCAGGCATAAATTTTCATCGTCAGTGACAGCATCGAAAAATTGCACAAAATTTCCAGCAAGTGTGTAGTGGATACCACTCTTCTGCAAATAATGACGAAGAGTGGCATAGCTAATGCTTGCCTGTAACACCGAAACTCTTACGATTTATGACGAAGTGGGTAGAATGCCAGCGTGCTTCTAGCAGTTACTAAAACAGTGTTCTTCGAGCTTCCGCTGTTACTGTTTGGAGCATTCTGCGCACGCCTGGTGGTTTCTGCATAAAATACTACCTGCTATTTAAAGACAATCGCGTCAGTATTACCATCCGGGCTTCATTATAAGAATAAAGAAGTTTTCAATATATTATAAATACGATTTCTACTTTTGCGCTGAAAACACATACTCTTTGTGACGCTACTTTTTTGTATGAAGGAGGGTGCATGGTGGAGAGAAGGCAGCGAGGTAGGGTTGTATAATATGAAGCATTTTGTGTGTACTGCTGGCACCTTGACCATCTATCTATCTATCTATCTATCTATTTTTTTGTATGTCCGTCTACCTATATATATATATATATATATATATATATATATATATTATTTATATAGCTATATATCTGTCTATCTATCTAACCGCTGATGTCCGGTTGAACTTTAGTTAAACCAAAAATGGTACGGAAGAGTGAAAGTGTTTGGCGAAATCGACTCGCTGGACACGAAACGAATAATTTTAGGACCCAGCCGCGTACAATGTCAAACCCTTTCCGCCAGACACTATGGCACATTACACCAGAGGCTGGAGTGTGCCAGAGGTGACTGAAAATTTTGTATCTTAGCAAGTAAAAAGAGAATATATATTGGTAGTTTTAAGTTTAGAGCGCTAATGAAATGGTGACACCTACAGTGTGAACTCGATGAATGCAAACAATAAATCTGAAGATCACAGCAGAGAGCGAACAACAGCATCTTGCAAGGCAAATATGTATTCTTCTGCAAAGCCACGCCAGGTTTAGGTACTGATTTCCTAAGATCTAATGTTGCTGCAATGTCAAATGTGGTTAGAGGACTGATTATGTAAGTTTATAACCATCAGACACGTACACCTATGGTACAGCCGTCATAACACGTTTACGTCAATTTTATTTGAGCGCACTTCATCCGCTGAACTTGATTTAGGTAGCAGTGTCGAGGACTCCCATCCACGTGAGCACCAACGTTACGTATTAGCTCACCTATTATGGTGCTGCTAATACCCGCGTTGCTGTTGGCACGTAAATGTAAACAACTGGTTATATAAAAAACTACGCTGCATAATACAGAATATGTCCAGGCGCACAACAATTTTACATATATTTAACGCATTCCGCTGTGCTTCACTTTATAAAAAATTGACAGATTGCACGTTCCTTTGGAATCGATGTCATGTGAAGCATACGAATGGAAGGTGACTGTACTACACTTCTTCTATTGAGCGATACCTTAGTAAGTGGCGCTAAATATACGTACAATTGACAGACGTTGAACAGCTACTGATGTGTTATATAACGAGTTGTTTACAATTACGAAATGATTCCAACAGCAACGTGTACACTGGCAAGACCAGGAGTTGTACACTGGTATCAAGCCCTGGTGCTCACGAGGATGGCAGCCCTGGGCACTGCTACATCAAAATAACTTGAGCGTTGGGCACCTAGTTACCATTTTCATTTACCTGACGGGATGGCTGCATCGTAGGAGTACATATATAACGTTTGTGAAATTGGATAGTCAGGGCTGTAATCATGATTCAAGTATCGAAATAAGTAGAATATCATTGAAATATAATAGTAAGACCTGGCGTTACTCTGTGGTAAAATACCATGCTGGGGCATAGAACCCTGACGTTGACTTTGTGAAGTGACCTTGACCCGACCTAATCTTTTATTAGGTAGGGTCAACGTCGCGGATTTTTGCTTTTTCTAAGCGCTTACGTGTTATTATTACGCCTGTATGTTCTCGCCATTTCTGGGTAGGTATTAAACTGTCAACCACATCTGGCACGTATCCGCATGCTTGTGGCAAATACTCGCCAGTGGGTACGTGGCACACGTTTAAAGGAAAGGATTTGGCAGCATACGTAGCGGAATGGTGAGATAATTCATGCCATGACTAGAGAGTCATAATTGTCCAGCCATCTAACCCTCTCAAAGCAACTTTGGTTTACCTCTAATTGAGGGGGTGATCACGAGAGGGCCTAGACGTAGATAGATAAATAGATAGATAGATAGATAGATAGATAGATAGATAGATAGATAGATAGATAGATAGATAGATAGATAGATAGATAGATAGATAGATGATAGATAGATAGATAGATAGATAGATAGATAGATAGATAGATAGATAGATAGATAGATAGATAGATAGATAGATAGATAGATAGATAGATAGATAGATAGATAGATAGATAGATAGATAGATAGATAGATGACCCAATGTCGCCGATGTATACCAATTTTGGTATAGATCCAATAATCCAAATGGCCAGGGGAGGTAAAAGTCGTAGGCAGCTAGATAGACAGATAGACAGATAGATAGATAGATAGATAGATAGATAGATAGGTAGATAGATAGATAGATAGATAGATAGATAGATAGATAGATAGATAGATAGATAGATAGATAGATAGATAGATAGATAGATAGATAGATAGATAGATAGATAGATAGATAGATAGATAGATAGATAGATAGATAGATAGATAGATAGCTAGACAGATAGATAGATAGATATGATAGATAGACAGCCAGACAGACAGATAGACAGACAGACAGACACTCAAAGTACCTCAAGTATGCAAATAAATGCCGTAACAGCGATGACGAAACTCCGCCGGATATGCGGAGTTCTTTGGCCATACGCAAAGTTGTTCAAACCAGCCTAGAGAAATGTTGGATAGTCCTCCGCTACGTCAAAAGATGTAATCATAGTTGTCAGTGTTGCACGAGGCTATTGTTTGTGAACTAAGTATTTGTTTTATAATAGAGCACATCATGATAACACTCGTTGTTAGGCTAGCTGGCGCACCGCACGAGGAAAAATAATCAATCAATCAATCAATCAATCAATCATGATTTATTTCAGCTTCAAAGACATTCAGTGGAGCTTGGTGGGTACGGACAAAAAGCCATAGATGAGGCTTGACAGGGTCCGTACCCCCGGGCTTGGCAAACGTGGCGTACAGAGTGGCGTACAATCGTAGCGTACAAAGGCAAAAACGGGCACATAACAGTTATCTTCATTGCAACAACATAAGCGAGCTAGTGGAACTGAAAAATGTACACAATAAAGAGAAAAGAAAAAAAAAAAAAGGCACTGGTACAGTATACTGAGATGCACTCGTTCAAAATGAAGGGGGAGAGAGAGATTCACAGGTACATTTATCATCATACACATGCGAATTGAGTACGCGGAAGTGTTACTTATGTTTTTCGGATATGTTAAGTAGTAGCGGTAGCTGATATTTCAACATCTGTGTTGCGTAATTGGTTCGTGGTCTTGGTAATCTCCAGACTTCACGAGTCCTCAAATCACAGCATATCCACGAAGTGACTCATGATGAGTGGGCCGAAGCGTCCGTCCATTCGTTCGTGTGTCCAGGTTTTTGTCGGTCTGACCGTGCGTCCATTTGTCTGTCTATCCGTGCTTTCATCCGTCTATTAGTTCTTGCTTCCAGGAATTCAACATCCATGCTTCCGTCCATGCGTCCGTCAGTCCCTTCATGGTTTCTTCGTCCATCTGTTCGTCCGTGCCTCTGCCCGCGTGCTCATGAACGCTCGCACAGAGGCACGGATGAACAGACTGACAGAGGCACCGATGGACTGATGAACGCATGGACGGGCACACGGACGGACACACGGACGAATATACGGATGCACGGACGGGCGGACAGAAGCACAGGCGTATGGACATATGGGTGGGTTCATGGACAGAAACATGGGCGATGAACATATGGACAGACTCATGGACGGAAGCACGAAAGGACAGACAGACAAATAGACAGACGCACGGACGGACAGACGGATGAATAGAAGCGTGAACAGACTGACTGAGGCATGGATGGACGCCGAGAAAGAAGCAAAAACGAACACACAGATAAACAGTTGGACGCACTGATGGAGCGACAGAAGCATGAACGTACGGATGGACAAATTGGCTCACGAACAGAAGCACGGATGGACGCACGCAATTACAAACAGACTGATGGACAGAAGTACGGACGAATGTACACATGAGCGGATGAACGGAAGCATGCACAGAAAAACACAAGCACGGACACACGGATAGACGGACCGGCCAACGGACTGACGCGCGGACGGTTGGACACACGGAGAGACAGATGAATGCTTTGCCCCACTCATTATCATTCACTTTGTTGATATGCTGTGAAAGCCACTAATGCCATCTAGTTGTATTATTTCCAAGGACATGTACTAGCAACGCCATCTATTGAGCAAGTCATAAACTAGAGCTTGCTACATACTACATACGGAGGAGGAAACGATCCACGGCCTAAAGAGCTTCGCCCCTAAATTATCCAGTCCATAAAACAACAAGCACAAAAGAACACAGCATATACTCGGAGAGAATGATGATTAGTAGGGCGAATCGGGGGTTTTATTGGTAAACCTCAAATTGTCCATCTGACCGTATTCTTGCCGCGTCTGCCTGTCCATCAGTGCGTGCGTTCTTCTGTCTGTCCGTCTGTTGGTCCATCCATCCTTTCGTCTGGCTGTATCTCTACCTCTCTGTCTGTTTCTCCATCCGTCTGTATGGCCCTAGGTATGTTCGTCTGTGTCTGTCCATTCGTCCGTCTATCCATCTAGTGAACACTCCCAGTACCACCATCTCGCATAATTTCATCATATGTTTGTCATATACAAGTACAGCTCTCTAGCGACATTCCAAGAACTAAACGAAAAGTGGCTATCTACTACACACATCTAAGACCTACGGCCCAAGTCTTAAGGAGCTTCGCCTCTAAAAAAAGACAGAAAAGAGTCTATATTACCAACTGTTTATCCACGTACACGAGGCTCATGTATTTGAACTAACGCGGTCACAGGGTCATTCATGGTAGTGCAAAATACAATAAACTGACGTGCAATCACTGTATCAATTATTCGCACTAAAACCACTTAAGACTACAGAACGAGAGTGAGTAGAAGTGATAACGAACGTGAGTGAATACCGATGGGTTCGACTTAGCTTGAGTATAAAGTGAGTGATTACCAATGACTGTGAGCTTATGCTCTTTTATTTTTGTTTTTTGAATTTTTAGGCTATGAATGCGAATCAGTAGTCGTGAGCCTTATTAGAGGAAGTATGAGTGTACTGACCTAATTTATTAAAATTAGAATGAGCCCGAGTGATTACGAATGAGTGCAATGCAAGTACGAAAGTGGCTGAATGCCAATTTGATGTGTAAATATAGCAAGTCATTTAGTACCAGACAACCGTGATTCAAAATGACAATGAAGGTCAGTGAGCCCCGATGAATGTCAATATAAAACTGGCTAATTGAAGATCAACAGCATTATTGATGCAACACGCCATACCTATACAAACATACGACACAAGTGCTAGGCTGTAGAGAAATTCTACACCAAACACTCTTAATCCTTCTGATTCTGGCATCCTATAAAAAGCACACCAAGGCAGTTTGCTTCCAATTGTGACTGAATTCAATCAGAAACTGAAATAAGGGCGTGAGGTATCCTAAATACATCTGTGAAAGCTTACTAAGTTGTTTTCATCATCATCTTTTTCGAAACTTGGCAAAGCAGAAAGCAAGATGGCAGAATATGAAAACAACAACACTCACCGACAATGAATGCGATGGTGCTCTTTGCAATAACTATTATAACCGTGGCTGTCATACGTTGCCGTGTTGTTTCTAAGATATTTAAGTTACGGCTTGCAAAGTGGCTTTTATCTTGCACTCACACATTACCCAAAGGAATGAAAATTTCTGTGTCCTTGGCATAGGACACCAAAGCTCAGTGATTTCTTAGCTATAATCGCAATCATGCGCATACGGAGTCGTTGCTTTGGTGGCTGCTCTAGCTGTCTTCTTATTCAAGCCGAGACGCCAGGCCGTCCTCTGTATGGTGTCTATAATAGCCAGATACTACCTAATGACCTTGAGTTCCCTTTTATCTCTATATAGTTGGTGTGGCGGGGAGCTAAAACATGACAAGGGATTAACTGCAGCTCAATCAATTTGCTCTTGGCGACATGGCGAGAAATTATTTTGGGCCCTGCGAAGCAGATGTCAGCAATTATTTCTGTTGTTTTATCTTGAAAGTGTCCGATAACTAGACGCTTACCATTCAGGTGCACTGATATGAATGGAATGAAAAACGTTTATTACAGAAAAGAAAGAAACGCCAGGCCTGCGTGGAAGGCACAGCACAGTCACAGCGACAACTTGACGAACAGCTTTATAGGCCCTTTTTAAACACTCTATGGGAACCGCTGCAAGCACACCTGCTGGGTACCCAATACGGAACTAATATTACCGATTTCTGAGTAGTAGACCTGCATTCACTATGCTAACTTTAGTCATTCTTCTGAAAAAGGTTGTATCCGCTAAACGCTTGAAAGGCATCTTGTGCCAATTCTTCATGTAGTGACTCCCATCGTTGAGAATTCAAGCCTAAAGGGAGTGTGCACCACAGCTAGTAGGGCCCAAAAACAACGCAAATAAGGGTGTGTGTTGCTACTTCATTGTATTTAAAAAGCGTGCCCTTTTCGCAAACATAGTGGAGCGTTTGCAGTAACCTTTGCACACACGGTAAAAACAAGAGACTCGCTCTGGTGAAAGCCTGAAGCGCACAATTCTCCCCACTACGACATGAGCGTGCACACGCGCGAGCGTCTACACGCCCCCTCCCCCCTACATTTGCGACATAAAATACGCGTGGAAGATCAACGCATGAGTGCGCATAGCCACGTCATGATGATCTGGTGACGCACGCTTATTTCGTCATCTCACTGGTAATGTTTAAAACACGATATTTACCCTAGCTTGGCATCACCACTGCTAAGGGGAAGATATAAATAGCTTGCTGTTGCAATGCTGAAGGAGTGTTCTTTCGTGGCTCAGTGGGTAATGCCATGCACTCACAAGCATGAAATCGGACGTTCGGTTCCGCGCGCCAGAGTATTTCTTCCTGTGTTTTTCTGTGTTATCATACATATAGATACGTAAACATGCACAGTGAATGACGGCGGTCACCTACAGGGATGTCGACAACGGCAACTGAATCCAGCCGAGAGGGACCTTGTATTTGCTATTGCAATAATATGTAAGAAATTCCTGAATTGCTGCAGCACAGCTTTCAAATTATTCAAGTGAAGACACTTCAACAATTCAAGGCGTATTTCGTCCAAGCAATTTACCACAGTCAAGAGCTATAAGTGCCTTAGTTATGACTATTGAGTCCTTGCAACGATTGTACATTTTTTAAAAGACCGCGCATAAAATGCAGAGGCTCTATTGGAGCTAAATCTAGGACTCTGCTAAAAGGTAAGCAAGCTTTGTGAACTGCACACTGTCAAATACGTTGTTCCATCTTTGCAGCCTATAAAAAATATTATTGTACGAGAAGTAACAGTGCATATGACGTTTGTGTTTTCTCCTGCATGACTCGTCGCCCAGTCACAAGACCTGCTTTCTTGAAGCTGAAATGGGTCCAGCAAGTTTCAACAGCGGAAATGTTCTGGAGCTGAGCCGGGTTACATACGAACGCACGCGTCACATGTCAAGCTCTGATTCCAAGGTAGGTCTACAGATGAGGTCACAGCGTTGGTAGCGAACAAACTAGTAACCACAGTGAAAAACGGACATGTGGTTCGAAGGTTCATACGGCCTAAAATCACTTCTTTATGGGCAAAAGAAATAGGGCTGTCAGTTGTCTTTTGGTGTGCATTTATAATAAATTATACAACAATAAATATAATAAGCAACGCAGTGATGGCGTAGTGATGAGAGCATAAGCGTCTCGTGCAAGACGTTTGTTGGTCGAATCGCAGGGCCGCGCAGTTTCCAACCGGATAAAAAAATGGCAGCATATCCATAGAGTGAATGATGGGGAGTGGGGCGAAGCATTCGTCCGTCCATTCGTTCTTGCTTCCGTCCTTTCCTGCGTACGTCTGTGTAACCATCCATGCGTCCATCCACCCGTCCGTGCGTGCGTCTGCTCGTGCGTCCGTCCCTGCGTTCGTCCATGCATCCGTGCCTGCGTCCGTTCATGCGTCCATCCATGCATCTGTCTGTGAGTCCGTTCGTCCATCTATTCAGCACTCCAAGTACCACCATCTCGCATCTTTTCACCATATATTCTCCATATAGAAGCACCACCATCCAGCGCACATTTCAAGGACTAAACGGGAGGTGACACATGCACACTTTCTTACGGCTTGCGATTCGGGTTTACTTCCCACCTATAACCACTTCGAGTTCATGGTATATACTACTTCAGTGTATTCACGGCTATGCGGCCCGACGCTCGCTAAACCTTTCTAAAACCAAGGAGGTTACACCCAGCGAGTATAACGTAGCAACCCCTTTCTTGTCAGATCGTGCTCAATGTACATGCCAATAGCTGCCTAATGGGGATCGCAGCGTGCGCGTTACCTAAAGGCCGAATGCACCTGTCCCTCATTCCCCCTTAGCAGCTATTAACATGTGCATTGAGCACTATCTTTTATTGTGCAACAACGCACAGAAGAAATCTCTCACCGGAACCACCTTGGAGGTCAAAATCGTAAGGACCGCTACTTCGGGTATGTGCCACTGGTGGTTACGTACTACGAGGGACGCGCAAGCCACGCCATAAAGAGCTTCGCCCCTAAAGATATCCGCGTGGCGATTGAACTGCATTCATCTGTGAGGTGTGATCACCTGTAAGGTGTGGCATTACAGGTGACCACCACAGGTAAACACAGTGTCTCGCCAGAGAAAGATAGGCCACATAGATGCAGTATCTGGCCACTACCGCCCACATGCATACGTCAATTAACTCACGGTTCTTAGTCCCCAGCGGCTGTGAAGCAACTGACCGTGACGGCGGTCAGATCTGCTACGCAGCAGAGGGTGCTAAGAATCTCTGGGTCGGACAGGCCACCATAGAACCTGACTTGACCGCGTTAACACTAGAACCTTATCTAGTGAGGGAAGTCTAGCTGTACTATTCGCCGATCTAAAGTTTTTAAATAGGATGTAATAGAACTCAGTGTGGTTAGGAAAACAGATGAGGCCTATACAGTGCTACAGAATGAAAAGTGCTGTGCTATCGTGGCTTTGCTGAGAGAAGAGAACTGAGAGTAGGAATTCTTTTCCCACAGATACATAGCTGACAACATAGAGCATACAATAGCAATAATGGAAGGCTGATGTGTCTCGTAATAAAACTCATTAGAAGTTACAAGATGAAGGTGCTACAGGCATACGCACCTCAAATCAGCCGTGATTGCACGTCAGTTTAAAGCTTGTATGAAGACGTGGAATCGGCTATGGGTAAGATAAAAACGCAGTATAATATACTTAAGGGAGACTTCAATGCCAAGGTATGAAAGAAGTTGGCTTGAGACCAGGCAGTAGGAGACTACGGCATGGGTACTAGAAATGCCAGAGCAATGTTATTAGTTGAATTCACAGAAAGCAATTACTTACGAATCTTGAATACCATTTACTGAAAACGAGGGTACCGTAAGTAGACCATTGGAGGAGCCATAATGGCGAGAGTAAGAACCAGATGGGCCTTATAGTGAGTGCACACCCAGGCACCATGCAGGATGTCGAAGTGCTTGGCAATGTACGATGCAGTTACCATAGAATAGTACGGTCTTGAATTCACGTGGACTTGAAGATGGAACGACAGAAAACTGATACGTAAGAAGTCAATCATTGAGCTATCACTGAGGGTGAAATTACAGGAATTCAGCGTCCTTGCGTCAGAACAGGTACACAGCTCTTAACGAAGAAAGCAGCTTAGCGTTGACACGAGTGATTTTCTGGGGAGTATCATTACGGAGTGTGCAGTGGAAGTTGGAGGTACGGTAGTTTAGACAGCACATTGACAAGATGTCCCTTGTAACAAGAACCTCATCAAGAAGCGTCAAAGCACGAAAACATTAGGTACCGCAGGCAAAATAGAGTTGGCGGAGCTTTTGAAGTTTGACTATTAAGCGTAAAGTATCCGATGTAAGAAGGTATAGCATGAAGGCAACTGAACAAGCTCTTAAAAACGAGTAAGTCTCAAAGCAGTAAAAAAGAAACTTCGAATAGGCAAAGATCAGCTGTAGGCACTGAGGGACAAAGAAGGCAAAATAACTACCAATATAAGTAGGGTAGTTAAAATAGCGGAGGAGTCTACAGAGATCTGTATAGTTGTCGGGGCAACCACAACCTTAATATAAGAACTAGCTGTAACCCAGATCGCACCTACCAGTAATAGTAGAAGTCAGAAAAGCCTTGGAGAGCATGCAAAGAGGGCAAAGCTGCTGGTGAGGACCAGGTAACATCAGATCTCCTGAAAGACTGAGGACACATTGTGTTAGAAAAACTAGCGACCCTGTTTACAAGGTGTCTCCTCATGGGAAGAGTACCAGAGTCTTTGAGTAATGCTAACATAATCTTAATGCATTAGAAAGGGGATGACAAGTACTTGAAGAATTACCGGCTGATCAGCTTGCTCTTCGTAGTGTACAAGCGATATACAAGGTAATTGCTAACAGAATCTAGAAAACATTAGAATCCCATCAACTAAATGAACAAGCAGAATTTCGAACAGGCCTACTCAGCAATCGACCACATTCAAACTGCCAAGCAGGTAATTAAGAAGTGCTCAGAATAGAGCCAGCCACTGTACATTGCCTTCATAAATTACGAGTGTCAGCAGTCATGTAGACACTGCGAAATCAGAGCATCAGCAAAGCATACATAAACATCCTGGAAGTAATCTTAAGGTGACTAACTGCTGCCATAGTGCTTCATAAAGAAAGTACCAGAATAGCAATCAAGAAGGGTGTAAAACAGGGGGATACAATTTCTCTAATGCTATTACCTCACGCTTACAGAATGTTTCCAGAGTCATAGAATGCAAATTGTTAGAGATAAGAGGTAATGAAGAGTACGTAACAATCTACACTTCACCGATGATATTGCAGTGCTCAGTTACTCTGAGAACGAATTGCAACACATGATTGCGGAGTTAGAAAAACAGAGCAGAAGGCTAGGTCTTAAATTTATTCTGCCAGAAAACGAAAGTATTGTACCACAACCTCGGTAGAAAACAGCGCACTGAGATAGGTAATAGTGCACTAGAAGCTGCAAAAGACTAGCTCTACTCAGGACAGGTAATGGCCGTGGAGTTGAACCACGAGATTACAGTTACTAGATGAATAAGAATGAGTTGGAGCACATTTGCCAATTACTCTCACATCATGACAGGTAGATTACAAGTATAGCTCAAGAGGAAATGTTTATAACAGCTGCATCTTGCCGATAGTTAGCAATGGTGCAGAGACCTTGAGACTTTCAAAGAAGGTTCAGCTAAATTGATTACGACGCAGAGAGCAATGAAACTTAAATTGTTGGTGTAACCTTAAGAGACAAGAAGATATAATAGTGGATCAGGGAACAAACCTGGGTTAAGAATTTCTAATTTAAATTAAGAGGAAATGAACATAGGCCGGGCTTGTAGCGTGTAGATAGGATAACCACTGGTCATTAAGGATAACTAACTGTATTCCCGGAGAAGGCAAGCGGGTTAGGGGGAGACAGAAGGTTAGGAGGGCAGATGAAATTAAGAAGTTTGCGGCTATAAATTGGCAGCAGCAAGCACAGGATCGAGTTGACTGGCGGAACTTGAGAGAG